>JBCAUG010729433.1:0-12081 GCA_038406175.1 Haplosyllis leylae | reverse complement strand
CCTCTATAAATAGAACATCACTGGTGTACGAATTTCGCCTGTCTGTGTGGACATGCATTCGAACCACATAACAATACAAAAGCCCATGGCAGGCTTCAATCAAGATGAAGATGATTTCCCCGATCAGAAGTTCGCATACTCTGTAGTCTCATTCATCCATCCTGACCAGTGGCTCATCTCACTCGAAACTGGACTAGCCTACTTGAAGAAAACCGTGGACAGCGAACCCCATGTAAGCTACTGTGTGCTGGTCGTAGTCCCCAAGCCAGGTCCCAGGATGTTCCTGCTGTCGCTTCCTGACAAAGCATACCTGGTATTGCCGATTTATCCAGCCAAAGGCACCATCAAACCCCTACTGCAGTTAGCTTTGCCAATGCTCTTTCTGGACTCCTTATATGTATGAGAGCTTCACATCCTGAAGCAGATGACAGGCAAGCAAGCCGTCCTTCCTCCAATTTTCAGTAAGGACCCTGGCAACCTGGTCAAGAGACCTCTAGACCACAAACCTGTATACTGGTCTAATCGTCACTTCACCATGTACAACCGATCCAGAGTGGAAATTCCGTGCATAACAATGCTTGGAATGTTGAGACTCAAATACAACAGCCAGGCCTGTGCTACAGGCTTGACGGAGGAAGTGTGTATCTGCTGTCTGGCAGACCCAAGCCAACCGAGCCCAATTTCAAGTCCAAGCCTGTCGTTTCCAGCAGCAGTGGCTTTGATAGTGACAGTGAGGATGATGACAATGACAATGATGATGGAAAGATGGAGGTCGACAACGATGATGAGCAAAAGGTCAACTCTGATCTAGACAGACTCGAGCAAAACTCAGCTGGTTCCAACTCAGAATCTGAAGCTGAAAATAAGGGTAGTGACACTAGAAGCCATGCCGGTAGCATCACGTCCGGAGGAGGAGCCAGTCAGCAGGCAGTGAGCGACATTGAAGACAGACAAACTGACAACCCAGGGGATTTGGGAATCAACTCCGGTGTTCAGAAAACCAGCCCTACTTGAGAAGAGAAGCCCATCATTGACATTGTCAAGACCACTGAGGCGGTCACAATTGACAACCCTGCCAACATACCAATCTACTCCTTTATGAGCCCCAACTTCGATATTGATGCCTATGCCACCAAGCTCAAGGAGATAGCTAGGGAACAGCTGGACCAAGCGGCTATGCTGGACAAGAAGTTCTATGAGACAGGAGTGTCCTTACTGCACTGGGTGTGTGACGCCATTAAGAACACTGGCAGCATTGCCTCAAAGTTTGTGGATGACATGGTGCACTTGATGACAGAGTTCCTGGATCAGGCCAAAACATTTGAGGCCGGGCTACTTTCTTGTGACCGCCCAGCGATCAAGAAGTGCCTAGCAGACATCCATGGTCGAATCATCAAACTCATCAAGTCCACAGACAAACTGGAGACCAAGTATGAAGAGACAGCTAAAGCCTTTCCTCAGGTCATTCAGGATGTCATGGACAAAATAGCTGCCTACCTGGAGGGGGCTGTGAGGGCAGACTGTCGAATATTTGTCAGCAATGGCATCAACAAACTGAAGGTCCATTTAAAATGGATAGATATTGTGTCACTTGTTCCACCACTCACATGTTCATTGTGACCTCCCATCAAGCCCTTCTCCAGTCCTGGAGGCTCAACACATCTAGGATCCCTTTGGAATTGTTGACAACACCCCTCTTTACTAATGCTCACACCACTGCCGTACAAGTCAGCTCTCTCGCCTACTTCACCGGAAAGTTCATGGATGTCGAGGAGGCAATGTTACGTGGCACCGATGACAGAGAATCCACTCCCAAGGATGGACACCCCAAGGGTGCAAACCTTGACTCTGACAACCATGACATGCCACCCAAGTGACCAAAGTTGTCGAAGCATTCAGATTCCGAGAAGCTTGACCATCTTTCCACAGACACCAACAACCTACCCAAGACTCCAAGGCCCAACTCTCCAATTGCCCACTCCTCTAAAGACAAACCACCAATCAAGAAAGTAGAGACAGAGTCTCCCAAGGGGGTAGCATGACTCTTCGTTGACCCAACCATGGGCAAATGCCTAGTCAAATCCACAAAACAGGCCAGCACGCCAGCCATGGGCATGGCTTTGCTGCAGGTGAAAAAGCATGATACAACCCCAGAGAAGAAAACTGATGTGTCCTCTAAGGTTTCAGCCAAACAACCCGTCATGATACTCACTGATCTGGGGAAAACTCCACCAAAGAAGCCTCTCGCTCTAGCAAACATCATGGAGACTCCACCCAAGAAACCCATCAAGGGGAAGGTGGAACTGTCTACCAACATGAGGCCACCCAACGATGTTAAATCTGGGAGTAGTAAGAAACACAACATGGACACAAAATGCAACAACAAGTCGGATGTGTCCAAGAAAACCAAACCTTCCAAACCATCACTCGAGTGCACAGAGGCTAAGACAGGATATGAGGAGCTCGACAAGCTGTTCTACGAGGTGAAGCAAGCCTCTCGATGACCATCTCCCAATAGAGTTGGCAGCAGAGATGGCGATGATCATAGTCCTCCCAACAAGAAGGCTAAAATGGCCAAAGGGTCCACATCTACTCCCAAGAAGTTGGGTGGTGGGAAACGAAATTGCAAACCTCCTAAGTCCACTACTATGGTCAAAGACGATCATGACTGTGCAGATTTCAGATCCTTAAATGATGATGTTATTGTTTTTATTGCAGGACTAATCATGCTCATGTTATTCCAGTATTTGTTGTTGCATTATTCAGGTACCGACTGTACTCAGGTTTATATCATTTTAGTCATCAAGTTGATCTGTCAGATGCCTAACGTCGTGATGAGAATGCCAAATAGTGTTCATAGCAGTTTTGCTCTTTTAGCTGTGTAGGTCATAAGTAACCATGCCATACAGACAAAGATTGTTAATTTTTGAATAAACATATTTTACACTCTGTACATCTGTGTTATTTTGATATGTCAATGTCGTAATGTCTACCATTTGTGTAGGGTGGTCTAACCACTCCTGGATGTCAGTGCATCCATATCCGTCGTAGGTGAAGGAGGAATGGGCAGGTCCTCCACTGTCCATTTATACTTTCATAGTGGGTCATGGGGTCCTGTCTGCCCTATCAAATGTCAAAATGTCACTCTGACATATACCCCCTCCCCCTCAATGAAGAGGCACACCCTTATGCTGGCATGTATGCAGTGTAGGGTGAAAAAATGCATAAAAATGAGTCGTTCAGCCATCCATTGATCCTTAGTTTTCTGTCCTTCTGCCTGCCAAGGAGACCCATCAGGGTTGACAGGTCATCTAATGTTTTGACATATTGCCAAAAGGGGTTTGTCGAGACAAGATTACAAGTTGCTCCTGACAGACGACTCATCCTGTTTCTCTTCCCCTCTGGAATGAGAAGGTTTGGCTGTACTCATTGTGTTCCTGTTCATATTGGAGTGTCCTCCAAGTGAATGGTGTCAGCAACGCAATTAAAGTTGGTTTCCTCCCGTCCCATTCCATTGGCCAACTCCTTCTTTCAATGATGCTTCCACAGGGAAGATTGTTAGCTCCATGACAGTCATCTGTAGTCTGTCTTCCTCCTCTGCACTTGACCACAGTAACAGTCGTACCTGATGTAGGATCTTGTCTTCACCTTTGTCATTCCATATCACATATGTGGGGATGTCTTCTGCAATATGCCATACCACAGTATGTAGTTTACTTCCCCATCAGTTTTTCAATTTCCGATGAGCACCTCAGTACCTGTCCAGTTGTACTAAGACTTTGTCTCCAGGGCAGAGTTCAACAACTCTGGCTCTACGGTCATAGAGATGTTTATGTCAAGCAGCTTCTTGGCTAGCTGAGAGCCTCACTAACTTTATTGCTTCTCGGAGATGATCATGAAGTGCCTTGACATACTCATTGACATGTTTAGTCTTGGGTAGTTGTCTAGATGTCAGGAACAGCAGGTCAACCAGCAGTCTAGGTCTGCACCTAAACATCAGAAAATAGGGTGAATATCCAGTCACCTGGGATCTGGTGGCATTGTAGACATGTGTGATGGCTCCCAGGTGGTCTGGCCAATTCTTCCTTTGTTTGTTGTCTAGTTTGCCAATCCTCCTCCTAAGAGTCTGGTGAACATGCTCAACAGCACCATTTGTCTGTGGGTGGTAAGGGGTTGAGTGAAGCTTCTTAACATTCAGGTAGTAGAACATTTCATTCAGGATACTGTTACAGAACTCCTTTCCTTGGTCAGACAATAGTCATTGTGGAAAGCCAAAATTCCTGAAATAGTTGTCATATAGGCATTTTGTGATGGTTAAAGCTTTCTTGTCTGCCACATTATATGCTTGAATGTATCTCGACAAGTGGTTGACAACAAACAGCACCTTCTTCATGACAGGTTGTTTCCGAGTGTTGACTGTGGTCTTGAGTCCAACTAGATCGATGTGGATGAGGTCCATTGGTTCTGAAGCGGTGATGTTACACAAGGGTGGCTTTGAATTTCTTGCATTTGGCACAATTTTGTATGCTGGAACCATGAACAGCAGAGCCTCCTCAGTGCTATTTTTCTGTGTCTCTTGCAAGTACAACAAGTCACTGACCATCACTAAATCTTTCTGTCGATCACCATACACCTTGGCATCATGGGGGTTGACCACAGCAGACAAGTACTCCTCCAGGGTATGCTTGTCAATTCATGCATTGTCTCCCTGTCATTGTTGGTTGGCTCTATTCTTGTCTTTCTCTTGGTCTGCAACTTGACGGCATGCATGTCCTTCCACTTCAAGACATGCTGGATTATGGGGTCTCATTGCTGCAGTTCTTTCCAGTTTGTTCCCATTAAGTTGTGCTTAATATTTTTCTGAGCAACTAACATGGTGAGATTGACAGCGACTTGTTCATTAACTTCCTCATATTGGCCCACTAGGGCAGGATTGTTGATGGCAGCACACAGAGCATGGCAGAACATGGCATGTTGCATCAATTCATTGACTGCTTCTTTTTCAATCTTTGTTCGGGCAGTTGGTCCACCTGGTTTTGTAGTTGATTCATCTTGGCCCAAGGACCAAAGGAACTCCTCAGTAGCCATTTGGTCTCCTCGATTCTACTTAAGGCATTGGCCACCTTGTTGTCGGCACCCCAAAGATATTTGATCTTCATATTGAAGTCTGCCAGTGCAGACACCCACCAGTGTCCTGTGGCATCCAGATTTGGTGTGGTCAAGATGTAAGTAAAGGGGGTTATTGTCCGTCTTTACTGTGAATGGCTTGTACAACAGATATTCCTTAAAGTACTCGGTCACTGCCCACTTCAGCACCAGGAACTCTAATTTCAATAAGTGTTAGTTCTTTTTGCTCTTTGACAACAAACAGCTGGCATATGCTACCAGGTGGTACTTGCCATCATCTAGTCATTGTTGCAGGACTGCTCCCAATCCATCCCCTGAGGCATCTGTCTCCAACAGGAAAGGCTTTTCTAGATCAGTGAAGGCCAGGACTGGTGAAGTGATGCATTTTCTTTTGAGCATGTTAAATGCTTGTAAAGTGGCATTTGGCAGGACAATTTCATGACTCTTCAATTTGCTGTTCTCACATCCTGTTAAATCACTTAAGGGCTTGGCTATTCAAGCATAGTTCTTGATGAAGCGACTGAAGTATCTGGTCATTCCAAGGAATTTCCTGACTCTGGTGGTGGTTGTGGGAGGAGCCATCTTGGTGATCTCCTCGATTCCTTTCTCCCCCAGAAGCATGCCCTTGGCAGATACTTTGTGTCCAAGATAGGTGATCTCCCCCTTAAAGAAGTGACATTTTGATGGCTTGAGCTTCAGGCCATGGTGAGCAAACCTGTCAAATATGGCATGGAGCCATTGCAGGTGGTCCTCCAGCATTTTGGAGTACACGATCACATCATTGAGGTACACCAAGATGAAGGCCAGTCTCAGCTCATCCAAGCAGTTCTGCATCAAGTGCTGAAAAGTTGCTGGTGCATTGCACAATCCATAGGGCATACATAAGAATTTGTAAATGCCCATACTTCCGACAGTGAAGGCACTATATTGTTGTGACAACTCTGCCACCTTCACCTTCCAAAAGCCACTCTTAAGGTCCATCGTTGAGAAGTACTTGGCTCCCACAAGCCACTTGAGGGTTTCTGGTGCCCTGGGCAAGGGTTGAGAATCCTTCTTTGTGCAAGTGTTGAGTTGACAGAAGTAGATGCAAAATCGAAGTGATTCATCTTTCTTCTGGACTAGTACTACGGCATTGCACCAAGGAGACTGCGATGGCCTGATCGCTCTGCCATCCAGCATCTCCTGTATGTGTTGTCTCACCTCTTCTACTTCATGTGGTGCAATCCTCCTGAATCTCTCTCTGAAGGGTTTGTCCTGTTCTGGCAATAATTCTATGATGTGTTCTGTCACATCTGTGCATCCTATCTCATTTGCCTCCAAGCTGAAGATGTGGTGGAATTCCATCAGCAGCCATTTGGCTTTCACGGCTATTTCGGGTGGCCAGGAGTCTAACTTTCCCAAACTCCCTTTCTCGTCAAGTACCTTCATGAGCATTTCTTGTCACTGTTCCACCATCAAAGGTTTGGGCTTCTTGACACCTTGTGCCAGCTTTTCTTCCAACAATGGGCAAGCATCAGATACTGCATTAACAGTGACAATCTGCCCCACTGGTCTCCCAGCAACTAGGTGGATTGGCCTTCTGGTACCGTTACGAAGTACCATCAAGACATTTTGGCTTCCCTCTTTCAGCTCTGTGTTGACTCGTTGTATGTACAGTCCAACAGGCAAATTGGCCTTGTCTTCTGGGTAGGGCAGTTGAATCATGACGTTCAGCCTATGACTTTTTATGTAAGTGGTCTTTGTCCATACATTCACTATCTGTGATGTGAAGGGAGGGATCATGACATTCTTCTTCAGCAGGACAAGCTCATCCAGGTCTGAAGGATTCATTCCTATATTGGTTGGATAATCTAATGTCTTTTCCACACCTGTCGACATGGACTTGATGAGTACCTGTTGCAAAATTTCATAACTCAGTGGAGTGTGCTGCCACTCCTCTGAAGCAGTTTTCAACTCCGATTCCTTCATCTGGTGACAGAGACAATGGATGATATATGTCCCCAAGATAACAGGCACATGTAATCCCATTCCCGACAAGTCTGGAATGACCAGGGCTACTTGTTCCTCATTTTGACTGGGTATGCCCTCTATTTGTATGTTGATGATGACGTAACTAAGGGCTGTTGTGTGGCCTCCTATTCCTGAAACTGATATCGACATGGGGTTCATGGCCAGATCACTAACTGGTCCCACCTTAAGGTCATGTTGCTTGACATATTCGGGAGTGATGGCATTGCCACAAGCTCCACTGTTGATGAGTACTCTCTCCCATCATCTGTTGATGAATGCATAGCCCACATTCATCAGCCCCAACCAATGGGTGCATGGGTTGTCATTCCAGTAGGGAGGGTGTCTAAGGTCTTTAACGAGGGGCCAGAACCACTGGTGTGGCTGCCAGTGTCATTGATGATGGAGTGTTGTGGGGGACTCAGCCTCCCTTGGCTCTGGGGCCCCCTTTGCCATTTAACTGATCTTGTCTCTCCAACATGTCCCTCAGTCTCTGAAATTCCTCTTTTAGTGGCTTGGGACAGTTGCACCAATAGTGCCCAGTCTCCTTGCAGTTGTAGCATCAGTTGTCTTGGCGTTTGGTGTTGTCTGCCAGGCACACTGCTGCTGCATAAAAAGTTGGTGCACAACTCCAGTTCCAGATCTTCATTTGGGTCTGGGTTGTCATAATCGACGTATTGCGGCATGTACTCTTCTTCTGGAACTGGCATAGCCTGATTAATACTAGCTACATGGATGTTGGTGGCACTTCTCTCCTGTCGAGGAGGGTAACAGGTACTCTGATGTGGCACTTCTGGTTGTTGAATGATGCTCTGTTGATTGCCATAAGTGGGCCTATACGTGGATTGCGGGTACGCCCATGCGTACTCCAGCCTTCAAGTGTGATGACTGTTCTCCTGGTTTTCTTCACAATCCTGGACTGCTGTTAGCAGCTTGGTGATGTTGGTGTGGGGGTCATCATGTCGATGGACCACCATCGCCTGATATTCAGGTCAAAGTCCATTGAAGAAAGCATCCTTGGTCTCTCATTCCAGATCACCAAGGCTGAACATATAGGCATGGAATTGCTTCAACTTTTGTCGGATCTGGACCATGCATCATAGTAGTCCTTGGCCAACTCACCATTACCTTGAGCCACATTATTCAATTTATTACTGAGTTGTCAAAATGACATTGCACCTCTGTACATGTGATCTAGGGCTGTCATGATGCACTGGAGAGAACCATCCCCGTCATCCATGGTGGTCTTGGCTGTGTTCTTTGGATGTCCTTCCAGCACTCAAAACCAAGTCCCTGATGAGGTTGAGCAGGTGACCTTCCCAAATTAGATTGTTGATGTCACTCCGCCAATCGTCATATGTAATAGCATTGTCAGAATTTGAATCCCTGAAGATCAGAAGACTCAACTTCTTCAATGGTTGATTACCTCTATACTGCCTATTCTCCTGCTGAGCAGCACGATTAGCCCAGTGGTGGGCGTGTTTCCTTCTGCGTCCATTGTCGGTTACCATAGAGAACCTCGAATGCTCGGTCTCATATTCTATGATATCATCCGGACCCTCATCACTCAAATTGTAGTGATCTTTGACAGATGATTCTGACTCTGCATACCTTTCTTCCTCAGCTCAAAAGTTGTCTCTAAAATCCTGGGGGACATCCTGTGGTCATCCTGCACCTAGTGGGTATCCCCTTTCTTGTGGTCTTTCCTCATAATCTCTAATCAGCCATTCATAGATAGCACCATTTTGGGACATGGAATCCTCTCGATGATGTTGACCCACCTCTGGTGTTAGTTCATCACATTCCCTTGGGCTGTCAGGTCATTGGTCCACCCCTGGAGTCCTTGCACAGATCATCTGTTGTGCTGCATAGTGATCTACTCATCAAATGTAGCCACATCCTCTAGGTGACTCCTCTTTCTTTGGGCTGTTGAAGGAGCATTCCAGCCAATGCTGTTCCTCCTCCGCTTGCTGTCTAACAGCCTGTTCCTGGTGAATCCATTCCAGGTTCTGTTCTCTAATGAAGTCTTTGGATCAACGAAGATCATTTCTTTCATCCTTTAATGTACGGGGGATGCAATGCATTCGCATGTGGCATCCTACCCAGTTGGTGGTCTCTCCATGAAGTACTCTGGCAAGACAAGTTGCTTGGTTGTAAGCAAAGCCTTGTCCTTTCGACCAGTGTCCCTTGAAAATGAGACATTCTCTGTCATTCAAGACTAGATCACTTGTGAAATTTTATCAATTGTGGGTTGAAATATGCCCATAATTATTTGTTCAGTCCAGGCATATGACAGGAGCTAGAAAGTTCCTGGTCCATCCTGGGGCATTAAAGAGCAAAGCATAGCATTCTTAATTGTGCTGGGCAGATGGGCTCCTGCAGGGTGACATATCCCTCGATGAAGTTTCATCTTGTTGGGGGTTGGGGCCCACAGCTCCTTGGCCTAAATCCTCTTTGGGTCTTGCACCTCCCTTAGAAGCTACCTGGTCCTGGCCCATACTTAGAGTGCTGGTCTTACCAGTGGCTCCTCCAGTTGCACTGCCTGTTGCTTTCAACATATTGGCCTTTTCAACAGTAAGTGAGTTGTCAAACCCGATACGGGTGACTACTGTTGGTGTCAGTAGTGATGATAGAGTTTCTTCAAAAATAAGCTGCAAAGATGGAGCGCCACTGGCCCTGTGGTTGAATATCTTTGTGAATGATGTTCCTGTGCCCACACTAATGTTCAACAAAGAATCCATGTCCTTCAGCTGACCAGTCTTAACTCGACTTTTGTAGTAAGCACACCAGGTGCATAGGGTTATATTTCACTTCTGGTCCAGAACTGTCATTCTGGTCTAATGACTATCCAATGATGTGCCCACCCAGGGACGCCATGTGTCACAACAAACTAGGTTGAATTGTGGTCCCTGGGGTATTGACAAGTCAAAACCTCTCTAGATGACAACAGAGCTAGTACCTGGCATACGAGTCAATCCTAGCCTTGCAGGGCTGTTAACTGCAGTGCAATGAAAATTACTAAATGGGTGTGGCAACACTAGTCACTTGACAAGCAGTGGTGGTTCATGTGCTGGAGTTACTTGACAACCCAACAAATGGGGCTCTTAGGCCACATGGCATTTATGTATGGTAGTTATGATGGTGCAGTATTTGCAACGATAAGGATCACGAATGCGACTTGTCAACAACGACAGATTACTACTCAACAAATGCTTCTCAACAAATAAAGGAAACAACACAAGATATTTATTGAAGATCTCAGTGGGGGGCATCGAGTCAAAGCCTGGGAAGGATGTCACGACTAGGGTTCTTAGAGGGTTGATGAGGACTCAGCCAAAGCCAAACTCTGACTGACTGTCTAAGGGTGAAACACTATCTTTTATAGGCAATGGGGGGCATACTGCACATGTGCGACAGATACTGAAAAATTTGTATCCATCTCACATCCGTAGGGGACTTGTCCCTCCAGACATGACAGCTCGATGAGCTATCGAGCCTGGTTGAGATGACAGGTACCCGCTTTGGCAATGTAGGAGGAAAGTCTTGTTGCAATCTTTTCAGATTTTAAGTTTCCTGAGTTATATATTCACACTAGCGGATCTGGGGGGGCCCTGGCGGCCCGGGCCCCCCCTGACCCCCAGATTTGGAGGCCCCAGTATACAGTTTAAGAGCTAAACTATGAATTTTAGGGCCCTAAATGTACACACTCTCTTCGCTTGCCCGACTCCGCTGCGCGACGTCGGCAAAATCTCGGAAGAAATTTCTGGGGCCCCCCTTAACCAAATCCTGGATCCGCTACTGATTCAATTTTAAAAAATAAATTCTTCATCAATTCATGATCTTAGAAAATGAAAATTTGCCCCAAGCATCAGATATTAAAGAAATAAAAATAGCAATGTAGTCAGAACCTTGACTTGAATCCGACCTGTGTTTAACAGGCAATGCCACAGGATCTGCACTCTCGAGTAAAATAAATAAAAATTTAAGGCTTAGGTATTAAACTCGAAAAGTTTCAAATTTTGATATATGTAGGCAACATAATGGTGGTGGTAACAATTTTCGGATTCCTACCGCGAGACAACGTGACAAACATATTTCTCGCAAACCAAAGCATTTCCGACCTGATGGTGATTGTGTTTGTGTTACCAACATCGGTAGGTACCTGTTTTGTAGATCTTTCCACATCTGGAATTCGAGCGTTATTCCTTCTTGTGTTGTCCTTCCCTGCAACAAGAGAAATGGGCAAAAGATGTAACTTAAAAAAGATCTATCTATGACTACTATAAAAAAAACATTGTCTGCCATTTTATGATTTCAAAGCAACCATTTTATTACTCATTCAGTGGCAGAAACATTAAACGTTTGGTATTCTCAAATAATGGTACAATTCAAACAAAACACATGCGACTGAAAATTCCGTTATGACCGATTATCCATGTGGAATAACATTGAGACTATTCAACAAAGTGGATCAGGCCATAGTAGTTGAACAGTAGTATTCTCTGGAAATTTTGTTGTCATGTGTGTTAAGTTCAATCGACATTAACCGACTTTCACGAAAGCATTCCGTGGAAATCTTCAAAGTAGATTCTAATTATACTGGGTCCCGCTTGCAATCCCCTCGGTTACAACGACTACCCGCCTACAACGAGCAGATTCCTTTTGCATCAAAAGCGTAACCCACAGGTTCCTGAAATTTTGAAATTATATCCCAAGTCGAAAAAACCCGAAATCCTGGAGGTGCCTTTTCTGGAATTTGTTCCTGAGACCAAGATACCTATTTTGCTACGGGGAGATTGCAGGGACAGGGAGGAGTGGTGCCTTGCTTCCTCAGTTCAAACTCTTTCTCAGTCCCGCCTACCAGACCGATACAATCGTGTTTTTCCTATTTTGGTTTTGAAATTAGGTGAATTCATCTAATTAGTTGAATTAGACAAGTGCTTCATG
>JBCAUG010729422.1:0-12081 GCA_038406175.1 Haplosyllis leylae | reverse complement strand
GACGTGTCGTGTCCGCGTAAACGACGGCGCCATCTTGAATAAATGTGTGTGCAGAACTGATTTCATTTCTTTTGTTACGAAAAGATAGCCTTCTCATGTAAGAAAATGACACATTGAAAAAAATTGGTGTAAAATTTACTTCAAAAATGAAAAATTGTGAAATGTTTTCGTCAGTTTTACAATATTGTTGTTATCGTATCATGACAGGAGAACGTGAGCAATATTTCTCCACAAAATATTGTTTCATGATAAAGCAGCGATTACAATATCACACAAATTTGGACGTGATAAGAAAAGAATCAGTCATGTTGAAAGTTTAGAGCAAAAATAGAATATGTGAAGGAACATTTCTGGTCTTTGTGATGAAATCGCATATGACACTAAATAAATTATTGTCAGTGCCAGTTTTGCTTTTGATGTCAGTTCGTAAGTAGAATGGATTGTTTTTGAAGGACAGAGGCAATAGGCTGGTGATCTATTCCAATGTGTGTTGTGTAAATTTAGCTATTAGTTTCCCTCACACAATGTACATTTTAGTAACATGGAACGATTTGTATTGTATATAATATTTGTTGACAAGAGGAGAATATCCCTTTTCGGGAACTATGTCTCCAGAATTGGTAATTTGACCATACTGAACTGCAAGCCTAAATGCATAAATGTGGTTCTAATGTTACTCAATGTCCAATGCAAACGATGACATGGTGCCCATATAATGTAACAAATAATTTATCTAACGGGATCCAAGGAATTAATCACTCTTCTCTAGTAATACGCGTAACTGTCCAAGTCCCATTAGCACGTCAGAAAGTCAGTATTTCAGTATTTGAGACAAAACTGGATTTTAGAAGTCTTGATAGATGAACATCTGTCAGACTGTAAATACAGAGTTCTGTCTGTCTGTCCGTCCATCTGTGTTACACTTGGCGATTGGCTGCTGTATGGAGATGGCGTCATGATATTTTAGATCGGGCGTTTTAAAACAAAACAACGAAAAGTAATATTGTAGTAACATTTCCTGTGAAGTTTGTCCCGGTAAAAAGATATTGTCCACTTAACAATTCATTCTGTCTCGGCCTTTGTTTGTGGACATTTGAGGGAACATTGAAACGATTTTACATGCGCGCTCGCGTGTAATGCCAGTGCAATACTGACACCATTATTAATCACACTCAACTTTGACCTCGAGCAATAGTCAGTCCACACAGTAATACATCATATTCTTGACTGTAGTGTGACTGGCATCTATTGGTTTAGTGCAGAAATAATAACGGAGACAGAAAAATCTACTCCTCTATATTATTAGTCCATTGTTTTCCGTGCGTGGGTTATGGTTACCCATAATTGTTGAGCATTTTATTACAATGAAAAACCTTCCGAATAGATCAGACTTTCCCATACTTCCATTGAGGTGTTTTTTGTGTACTAATGAGAACAAAACTTCTAAAAGAACATTGGAATTGAAATGCGACTTACGTTTTTGAGCCCTGTTACGTCAGGTGGCAAGTAATTTTCTCCCATGTGTGCGAAGACAAATTAAAACTTATTTGTCAAAGAATCTGACCAACCACGGTATTCGGTAATTCACGACAATGAAATCTCGCAATTTAATCTTAAATGTTGGTTTCCACGAAATAAATTCACAGAAGAGAAGGTAATCAAACAGGCCCGGAGGAATTCAGGAATGATATATGCACAATGTCGGCAAAAAAAGAAAAAAATTACCCAGCACAGACACAACACTGACTACCACTGGGTAGTGTTTACAAAGCCATCATTAACTGATCAACGATTATTACTGTCCGTGTTTACTTGAAAAACGCAATTTCTCTTACTTTTTTACTAGGTGTGGTGATCGTGAATATAATAGAATGTAGCACTAAGTGCCTGTTTATTTTTTTCCATATTAGTGCTCAGCAATAACTACTTAACATCACCAGTCAAACTTTAGTGTGTTAAAACAGTTCCCACCCACCCACAGGGATGCGTCGTCTCCTTTTGACCTTGTGTGTGACCTTGAAGTTTTTGTTTTTGCCCACCGAGCCACTGACTAAAACAGCTATCTCTACTATAACTTCTTTTTTCTGTTTCTGTGTCTTCTGGAAGTTTATTAACTGGTGGATTACAAGATGCTGCACCTTTTCCCATTGCAATTTCATGTTTTGGTTTTTGCTATTTCATCTTACTTCTTCAAACGTTAGGGTAAATATGCCAATTCCTTGTTATATTGTTAAGAATTTACTAAAATGTGTTAGGATATATACATTCCTTGTCCCACATACGTATTTAATGCATGTTTTTCATGGCTTTTGAACAAGATATCTTAAACTATAAGGAGTGCTTTCATTATAGCATGGTTCTACTTGTACATTAATCATCACTTTGAAAACATTTAGCCAATTTAACAAAGCTGCATGTTAAAGTTAAAATGTGTCAGATCAAAGTTAATTGAATGGAGTGCTTGCACATTGGGTACAGTTCAAACAAAAATATTTCACGAAAGCTAATAGTGTTAAGAACATTCAGTGTATCTTCATATGTAATTATTTGTGTTTAGGATTGGAAAATGTTCGAATGTTTTGCGCGTAGATTTTGGTTTGAAACTTGTGAAAGCATCGTAAATGACAAACAGCATTAATTTGCAACTATCTGCACATGATTGAAAAGGGCACATGTTAAATACATAACTAACTTCCTGTTTGATTCTAAAAATAGCTCAAGATTTTTCCTCTGCGGTTACGCCACAGAAAATTATTTTGTTCCATTTGTATGGTACAGGCCCTAAATTATCTTTTTGAGTAGAGAGACCATTTCTGTCGTCACTGAACGTTTTCTACTTGCTTAAAATGAAACCAACAAAACACATTAAAATGAATAAGCTTCCCATTTGTAGTGGAAAAATGAACGGCAGTTTTTCCAGCTGGGGAAAAGTCAGGGAATTTTTTAATTTGGCTAAAAAGTTGGGGGATTTTTGGTCAGAGAACAGTCGAAAAATAGATAGGAAAAGTAGAGATACAATTGTTTTTACGCGTAGTTTTGTTGAAGATTAATTCGACATTGAGAAAAAGAAAATGGTCTGTCATCATTGAATTTACAGGAGAAAAGTAATATTTTAATAGATTTTAGTTGTCTTCAATTGTGGTTTGTGTTCTTACAGCCTGCAAAAAATTGCAGAAGCATTCGAAAAGTGAATCTTGTGGGAAGAAAAAGTGGGAACCCTGGGTATTTCTTCACGAAAACCTGACAGTGTCTCCCGAGAACTTTTATTACTTAACCTTCCAGAATGAAAAACTTTTAACACAAACCTAGTTCCGTTACCGGTGTGGTAATTTTAACCGACCCCCTCCTCTTTTTTGGGATCCCTGTATTGCTGTAAATAGGACCCCTTTTACATAAATATTGATTGTTTTAAACTAAATTAATTTAAAAGTCATAATGTTTGATATTTAGGAGTATTTAATAAAAATAAAATATTTATACATTTATTTTGATGAATTCCTATATTTTTGTGGATAAAAGTCTAATTTTAACTTATAATTAATAAATAAAATGTGTTAAAAGTAGAGTTATTGCACAATGATTATAAAATTTTAGAAATTTTTATTCTTAATTAATTAGGGATTATTTGCAATATTATTCAAATTTTTAATAATTTGGTTGAAGACTTTTCTGTTGGGAGAAGGTAGGAGGGGAAATAGTGCATATTGAGCTGAAGGCTTAAGTGTTGAGGGTAGTATATACTTGGCTGAGTTGGACCTCTGGCCCAAAGGTAAGGGGGGCATTATTTTCAGCAGGGGCCCACTCTTTTTACTGGAGGGAAGGGGTCTGTAAACGATACTACACCGGTATATATTTTTTCCTTTGTGGTATTCTGAGAACCTATTGCCTTGGATGAGGCTCGGTAGTCCCACTGAAAACAGATCTGCACAAAGGGACATGAGAGGTCCAAGGATAGGTTTAAGGAGAGGAGGCGAGTGGGTTATTTTTGATGAAGAATTTCCTTGCTTAAATCCTGGAGAATTAGTCGTCCTTGCAAAGAATATGGTATTATTGAAAAAGAGAGAAAGTAAAATATATACCAAAGTACGAAGAGTCTCCTCCGTTACACCCATTAATAACATTACCAGGTCAAATTTGGTATCGTATTACATCATATTACGTTATATTACATCACGTCAATTTTTAGTAGTGGATCCAGCTGCGGGGTAAGGAGGTGGGGGCGAGAAACATGAAATCCATGTAGTCGTCTTTGGTGGCCAGCTTTTTTCAGGACTAATTTTTAAAGACCGGGTGGGGGGGGGGGGGGGTGGCTCCTTGGCCCCACTCCCATGTACCTCAATTCGGTTGACAAGCTGCTGATACTTATGCTACTTCGTTGTAATATTTTCATCGAAATCTCTAGTTCTATGCTAGAACGATGGAGAGTGAGAGTTTATGTGGTGCAAATTTTGACGACCACATTAAGCTATGAGGCACATAATTGTTACCATAATCACTCTTTGTCTGCCCAGTGCTCAGGGCCCGGTTCAGTTGCATGCCAAACAAAATAATATCACTAGCAATAGAAACGTCAGATGTCTAAATTATACCATCATGAGGGTATTATTAAAAAGGCCGGTTAAATAGCCAGTGTTGACTCTCTATTGCACCTTTGTAGAGCAGCGAAATAATGACCAGCATGACCCTCTTTTTTTTTAAAATTTGGTCCGAATGATGTCATCTTGGTTATATTATTGTTATTGGATGCAACTTAGTTGTAATAAATATCATGTAAAGATTATGTTATTGACAAAGGCAAATAGATTACTGTCAAAAGTACAACTAAATTGTAAGACACGATTCATAGTAAATCTAAACGCAAAATTACACCAGGAAAAATGAGTTTTTCTTTCCCTCCATAAACGCGCAATGATGTTCAAATAAATTTTGTACAGATTTTTTTTTAAAGTTTAATAAACACTCCGTCTTGTCAAAAGCCATGAAAGTGCAGGTAAAGAAACAGGATACGCAAACGTTCTATTTGTTCATGTGTCAATGTATTACTTTCAAAAAAAAATTAAATGTCTCCAACAAGAGTAGCTTGTACAATACAAGGCAAATTCAGAGTAAGCAAAAGACCTTCATACTTGTACATGTGTATTAAATGTTGACCAAGTCCACCAGTTAAGAGTAGATTAGCTATTCGAACGTCAAACAAGTCAAGAAAGGGACTTACTTTTCTCCTGGGTAGCTTTCTCCATCCTAATATGTACACAAACGGTTCATGTCAAACATTGGACCTGTAAGTGCAAACTATGGATTAAGCTTTATGTGGCACAAGGTTCCTGCATGCTGCATGAATTGAGTTTGACGCGCAAAAGAACCGCTTGTAAGGTAGATGGATTTTAGTATGGGGCAGTTGGTTTGTATGTAGTGTCCGTTGTAAATGCGTAGGGACAAGATTAACACATTAAGATTGCCTGCATAATAAAACATTACGTGCCTGAGACAATAACCTTCAACAAAATATTGACATTGTCAAGAATTTTGTTATTGATGAGAGGAGCTATGGAGTTTGCTCAACTGCATGGCTTTTATTTTTCCAGCCAAGAGATCTTTCCTCACTTGTGTAGTTTTCCGTCAGAGTTAGGCAACATTGAATGGCATATGATTTATTGATTACAGGCGAGGCTTACGATACTAAGCAAATAAGTTTGAATAATGCATTTTGTTGAAAAATGTCAGCTTGTTTAAACAGTTTTGTTTCTTTTTCCCTGTTTTCTGTCAAGGCCTAGGAATGGTTTCATAATCCCAGTGTGCCAGTAGTAAGTATTATAGCTATGGTCGCCATTGGAATACTTGGGGACGGCGACCAAAAGTTTTTTTAATGTACACGTTGAGATTTAAGATTTCTGGCATGTGTAGTGTTGATTATATTACATAAAGTCACCATCAAACTTGTCTTTTTTTCAACATTTTTCTTCTTTGTACAACAAATACCTCCATTGTTTTTTTTCTTCCACTTGTCCCTTTTTTCACAATTCTAAATCTAGCCTCTGTAAGGGACCCATGTGTACATACACATCTGCATGTTTGGTAAACCATCAAATAAACAAAACACATATTTGATGAAACCAGGCCTCCTGATTATCCCTGTATGAATAATGATGTTGAATAATGATAATGGTCCTTGTGTTGAGTAATTATTCACTCGCTGACATTGTTCAACTCATTATTGTACACTGTTTTACACTTCTCCCTCCCAACTTTCTGAGCTGGTTGAATTTAGAATTACTTGCACTCAAGTTTTAGTGAGTGGCTTTCCTTTTTCCGAGAAGAATAAGGTGTTTTATTGTAAAGGCATAAATTGGTAAGAAATAGTTTAGCTGTTTTTGTGCAACCTTCTTTGTGCTGCACATGTTCTGGTCATGTTTGGGAAGACTAAAAAATGGGGCTTGTAATCTTTCAACCTTTAGGGTTTTTCTTGCTAGATCTAAGAGCTGGTTTTCAAGAAATTGGAAGATTTTTGTCGTGATCCAGGCCTAATCCCCTCCCGTATCCACAGTAAGGGTTTTGTGGTTACTTCCTTTAGGATTTTGAAAATAATTTGTGTGATGTAAGTAACAATTGCTGAGCGCTGAAGGAACATGTTTTTATTATGATTTGTTTTGGCCCTTGTCCATTTTCCAAAGACACGAAATGTTGAGGAAGAAAACGACACATAAATTTGCACATCCCTCCAAGTACAGGTCTTTCTTGTGTTGCTTTTGGCGAGTAGGGTTCGGATTTTTGTCGTTCGACAACGAGGAGAGCGTCGACCGAGTCTGCCAGCAGCAATACGTCCAGGTTGCGGGCAAGAAGGTCCGTGCTTTCTTCTTCTAAAACAAACCATTTCACTTTATTTGTTTTATATCTGTTAGATCCCAAAAAATCTTGCGAAAAAGGACCATTTAATAAACCAAAGGGTGTAGAAACGCTTGGGACCCACACAACAATGGCATACGAAAACCCAGGTGGATAGTACTGAACCTGCGCAAAAGTTAAAATTGTACTGCTTCCAGAGCACAGCAGTTACCAAACAACTTCAAAACAGTTTAAACCTGACAGAAAGAGACGTAACCGTGTTTCTTCCCAACTGCCTTTTATTTATACTAACAATTAGACCTCGCCAAGTTTCGTACCCTTGGGTTATAATAAATGGTCTGTGAATTTCGCACAAAATATGAACAAATAATGCGAGCCAGTTGATGATCTAAATTACACAATTTTGGAGATCAAAAAATATTTGTAAGTGTCCTCAAAGCGTGTCGCAGATCCAAAGGTAAATTTGTCATCTCATTAGGAAGATATGACAATCTCGGAAAGCACACCTTCAAGTGTTTGGGTACAATTGAAGAAGCACACATACGCACGTATTTGGCGGTTTAAAAAAGTAAAGAACGACACTCATTTATTTCTCTCTCAATATGCCTTTATCGAACGAGAGATGCAGATAATCATTTGTTTGCCCATTGCCATTATGCATACTTGAGTTTTGACCCTTGCCACATAGACAGAGAAAGCTAAATATGCTTTGACATGCTTTATCTTCAGGTTTCGAGATAAAAACGAACACGTTCTTTCTGCTTTATTCAAATCTCGTGTTTCCATCTGGCGGCCGTGTTCAGATGGGTCGAGTAAAATCGATAAATTTACTCAGAAATTATTCTTGGCAATTTCTCTTGGGAAACGGTTATGAGGGGTTATTGTGTGCAATTATACCCATTACAATTATCATTGGTTGTAATTATATGCTTTATTTGTGTAGTGATAATAACGGTAATAAGAATAATTGTTCTCGTCTATTATCATACTAACAACTGGCTGGCATTTATGTAATTTTGGTTTTTTTTAGTTCAGCTGATTGAACTGTTGATTCAGCTGGGCTGAAACAATCGTTACTGGTCGTGTCGTGAGCCGTCACTCGATTTTATTAACAAGAAACGACACAAAACAAAAAATATATACATGAAAGACGTCATATAGGCATCAATGCAAGTAAAACAAGGAATATTAGGTCACGATGGTCTTATTTCAAAGATATCGTGCGCTTTTTAAATTTTTTTTTTAAAATTTTAACAACAATTTCTATAATCAATGACATGAAGACCAAAAAACACACAGACATAGACACAGTTTGATATTAGCGATGACATCATGATCTTCGCGACTTTTGCTCTCGAAATGACCTTGACCGTGAGTATTTATCTATGGCCAGACGCAAGCGAGTAGATTACTAAATTTGAAAAAAAAAAACATTCAAGATATATGCCATGACATCATGATCTTCGCGACTTTTGCTCTCGAAATGACCTTGACCGTGAATATTTATCTATGGCCAGACGCAAGCGAGTAGATTACTAAATTTGAAAAAAAACATTCAAGATATATGCCATGACTAGGACTGGATTTTGAGTTTCGAAAAACCCTAGCTACAAAATTAAGTTCGAATGCAATGAACAGGTCAATCGATGACCAGAATTTGCGATACAAGCCGCATGGTTGCCTATATTTCGTCTTAAAAAATGTAGAAGATTATTTGTGTAGCAATAATAATACAACATAGCATTTTTTTAACGGTTAATGTAGATATTCGAAACAAGAGGTTCGTCTTAAAGTGTTAATGATTAAATACATAATGTATGTGGTAATTTGTAAATGAACGTAGTCCTAATAATGTAAATTAAATAGCCAAATTTTCATGCAAGATCCCCGTAAGCCATGCATCACGAATTATTATTAGTTCAGTATTGTATAAATTTATGTATTTTATGTCTTCGACTTAAGACAAATTATACCATTTTCTTTTAGCCCCCAAGGCCCTTTTGAAAAAAAAACACACCCAAAGTTAATCAGTTCTGTAATTTATTTTACATACAGTGTCTATTAGTTCAATAAGGGTATTATCAAAATTTATGGTTTAACGCTACTATATATACACTAGAAATGTTGCATGTTTTGAAATTAAATTTAAAAAGAGCTGGTTAGTTATACTACTGCAAGGTCTTGGTATAATAGGACAATAGCTTGCTTCATTCAATTCTATTGCACCTTCCTATGTGAGTTTTTAATTTTTGGTGGCAAATAGTTTTATTTTTTTTCTGGACAGTAATTTAAGTCGCTGCTGCAAAGATGCAATACCAGTGATCAAAATTATGTGAAAACACTAAAGAAAAAAAATTACCAAGAATGCAGTGGATGTCTCGTAAATGTCGTACTTGAAATTGAAGAACACAGTTGACATCATTGCATTTTTGCTTCAAAATTAATCCTACCATTTAATCTTAACAAAAGCTTGTACTAACCAAATAGAGCAACTTTCTTTATCGTGTCAGTTAATAAAATGAATTGAAAGAAATTTAAAATATACAGTGTTTTGAACTGTTAAAAATATTTTGGACATAAAAAAGGTAGCGTGGGAACCTATTCCTTCAAATTGCTGAAGAAGGAAAAAATCCAGGACCAAAATAAAGTAGGTGTTAGGACGTCCGTTTCTGAAATCTCCAATAAAGTAAATGCCCTTCCCAACTTAAAAAACCTCTTCAAATTAATTTGTACCATTACTTGAACATGGCAGAGACTTTTGTGCATGTAAACGTTACATGGTCAAAAGTTAACGCAAAAGAACGGGGTACGTCGCGTACATTATTCAAATTGTAGAAACTTCTAGCATAATCAGTAGGTTAATATTGAACTAATTTGGCCTCCTGACTTTAGGTTGAGTGTAAAAAGGCTGAACCTCGAGACTTGAAACTCCTTGAACAGCGGATACTTTTGGGACAAATGCCCGGACTGGCTTACCTTGGGGCAAATGGACAGCTTGTTCCAGCGGCCAGTATGTTGCCTGCAGGAGGGTTGACTGGTATGACGGGTATGCAGCCCAGTACGTACCCACCAGGAGTATTACCAACGGCAGGGGCAGGAGGTTTGTACACAGCGCAATCGTATCTTTTTTTGTTGCAAAAGCGAAAACTGTTTTGAACGAACCTTCCTTGATGATTTTCATACTTTTGTAAAAACTGCACTGTGCTTTATTTTTTGAAAGCAGGGTATTCGTTCAAACCAGTGACGATAGCAACAGTGTTGACATTGTATTTTGAGATACTTGATGCTCTGCGTTGAAGTATCGGGATACTGCGCTTTGTCGTGAAAATTGTTCTATGAGTGAGAAATGTCAATGTCTATCATACCATTTATCAACGTTGACCTGAGAAATCTGCAGCCTGACACAAATCAAACTTCTCGTTACCATTCTGGGTAACTGCAGTTGATAAATACAACATATTCGTTTTGTAATGGTAAATAATTTTCTGGTGTGATATTCATGGGTTCCACTGCCAAAGCTACTAAAACCTAGACATTGATTTGTTATTAAAATATTTTACATGTGACTTAGTTTGATTTGAAATGTACATGTTTGTTCTATCCTTGTTTTCTTGAGACGCTCATTGGAAAAGTGTCTTAACATTGTCTCCATCTTTGAGATATTACCCACAAGAATCATATTCACGGCAAATATCTCTTGAATCTTCTTTTGTTTAATTAGTTCTATATTATTACCAGAGTTTCCACTCGTGCTAGAAATCCCGGAAAAATGAGAGCATACCTGGAAAAATCATGGAATTTTGTAAATTTAATAAAAATCCCAGAAAATTATATGAAACCTGAAAAAAAAAATTTGGGTAAATTGTAAGTCTCTCCCCTGAGTGCTTGATTTTATGCCTTGTGTCTGAAGGATAGAAGAATGAAGCATCATCTGCATGTACTGAAATGGGCCAAGGGTAATTTTGAACTGCTAGACTTATGTGCAAATTGCACATCTTGAAAGAGGCAAGGTGGGTGGTTAGGATTGACCTGAAAGCAGTGTAAGGGGGTATCTGAGGGAAAGTTGCCTTCATCAGCCATCTGGTATGCCTCCATTGTACAAGGAGGCAACCTCTTGGTGGTGTCAAAAGACATGAATAAACACAATAGGACTTTTAAAAAAAGAAAAGCCTGTTAAGTCCTGTTTCATTTTTCCCCCTGATTATCATGTATGTTTAAAAACTGATTTTTGGGATCCATTTTTATCATGGTTTTAAAAAGTTTATTTTAAATGCTATAGCAGCTTAATACCAATTTTAATAAATAGTTTGTACAAAGTGCCTTTTTATAAAAATATTCAAAATACTGTTGAAAAACGTTAAAAATATATCTGGATTTTTTTGTGGAAAAATCATGGAACTTTGTCAGTCCGGAAAAGTGCGAACCCTGATTACACACCAAAAGGAAAGCGATTAAGTTTTTTTTGTGATGACTTACACGGCACTTAGCAATTTAGTGAATTTCTGTCTTCAATCTAAATTGGGCATTTCTCTGTAATCTGGTGCGAAGCTAATAACTATGTCTGAAAATACAGTGATCAGAAACTTGTTTGGCTGAGGGATTCCATGTACTTTATTGTGTTATTTGGCACCGTCTTGCTTTTGTTATAATTTGCTGTTGTTACATTTTTGTTTTTTTGCGTGGATTTTTTGCAGGTTTGGCGCTGCTGCCGGCAGCTGCTCCACTAACCTTACCACTAACACTTACAGGTACTTATTTCTTATACACTGTAAAATGGACACTGTGGTAGAGTATTACTTGTATCTGCCTACGAGGAACTGGTGCCTCATCTCTTGTAAAGCATTTAATAAATGCATTGGTTCTTGTGATATTTCCTCCCACAGGAAGCAAGGGACGCAAGGCTTCAGTGACTTCTCTGCATGTTCCATGTACGCTAAAACGCCAAGATACAGTATCCATTGTGAACGTCCCCAACATATTGTCTTGGGCTAAAGTTCAGGAAGCAGGTAGATCGGGGGGTACCGTTAATTTTTGGAAATTGGTGGATCATTGGGGCTAGTGACAAGCAACTTTAGGTGGCATAACCAGAATTTAAGTGGCATAGATAAAAAAAAAACATTGTTTGTAAATACAACATCTGATTTAGATTTTGGAACAATTCACAGGGTTCCCACCGGCACTGGAAAAACTGGAAAACCTGGAAAAATGAGACAACTTTTTCCAGTCAGGGAAAAGTCA
>JBCAUG010729421.1:0-26605 GCA_038406175.1 Haplosyllis leylae | reverse complement strand
CCAGTGGACAGACAGACAAACTGAAAATATTACCTTCCCGTCGTACTACGTACGCGGGCCGTAATAACACCTCGGATTTATATTTTGGAATATTTCAATTTTTTACCAACGTGGGTCCTTGAACTTAGGTGGCTAGTCAGACCAGTAGAATGTGAAATTTAGTGGCCTAGAGGTCAAATCAGGTGGCCACGGGAAAATGGTCTGGTGCCAATGGCATGCCTCTTTTTGTTTGTAGATGACGCCATTGAAAGGTTTCGGCAGGATATTTCTACTGTGGGTCCACTTGGAGACATCTCACCTGTTATTGTAAGTTTTGCAAGAATTTTGTTATTTGAAGAAAGAATGTCATGTAACTCTAAAACATGTCATGTAATTTTAAAACACTTGTTGATAATTCTAGCCACGAATTCCTATGGAAACGCTTTTCAAAACAAATATTATTTCTCTTTTTGTTGAACACGCGAACGTCTAATTCCTCGCATTCATCATATTCTTTGCAGGTTGAAGAAATGTTGACTCAAAAATCTGTAGAGAGTAATGAAGGATTCGACGTGAAATCGCAGGTCAGCTACGTCTCACACATATCTAGTCTGAAGACTCCCAAAACACCAGCACGAAGACACGATGTGAGTTCCACTCAATATTAAGGGTTCGTTTTTTGGAGCGAAAGCGGCGTAGCTCGGGACTAATGCATCGATTTTGCAGTTGGGTGTATATATTGAGTAGTGACAAAGATAAAAATAGTTCACTTTCGCTAAGAAGTCGCTCCAATGTACGCAAACAAAAAAAACTTCCTTACGGTATTGTGAACAGACTCATTGATATTGTGAAAAATCCCATCTGCTGGCAACGCTTGTTTCACCTTTGTTTTCCATTCCTGGAATCACTTTAAAGTATTCATCTCTCGTTTACAGCTTGGAATTGAAGATGATTTAATCTCGCAGAAATCTGAAATGTCACACAAATCTGGAAAATCTGGGGTATCTCAGAAATCTGGAAAGTCGGGGATGTCCAAAATGTCTTCAAAATCCGGAACTACAAATATATCTGTGAAACAACAAAAAAGAAGTGCTGTGGAGTTAGATTCCAGTTTAAAGTCAGGTACCGGATTTACGCCTGTATACATACGACAGCAAAAGGTTTATTACCTCCCGCGTACGTAGTACGACGTGAAGGTGTTGTTTTCACAGGCATGAGTCTGTCCCTAGGTACCCCCCTCCCCGAGGTCAGTATCCCCCCCAGCAAGGGATGGGTACCCCCCCCCCCCCACCCCCAAGAATAGGACAGGAGAGTGAGCACTTGCTGCGCTGCGGGCGGTTTGCCTCTTGTGTTCACGCAGGAGGACTGTCTTGTCTGAAAGATAATGTCAGTCTCACACTTGACCACACATCTTACCTTAATCCCATCTTCCAAAAATGATTGTGCGTTGTAACAATGAAGATGCAATAGTCTCTAAATGCGTTGAAACATACGATTTCTCAATAAGGATGGAGCCGATTTAGCAACTGTGTTGCTCTTGCGTAAGGGCATACATGCATTGTGAACGAACTTTAAAAACAAAAATAGTTCTTGAGCTCACGTTACATGCATTAGGTCCATCAAAGAGGAGAAAAGTTGACAAAATGGAGGTATGAATTTCCCCAGAGTTTATGTTACCTTTCAGTGAGTTTATTTGTTCTGATTACCTCATTGGGTTGGCATACTTTGTACTTGAAATGAGCTGTTCAGCCAAACTGACAGCCTGAGTAATGGTTTGAACAGTCGTCTGGATCTGCACTGGGATCACAATTTTTTTGTCTTCAAGTTATCACACGACAATTTTATTGGTGGATCTCTAGGTTTCCGAAGTGGTAGATGACGAAGAGGAAGAAGAAACTGGCAGTCAGAGCTCACAACTGCAGCCCAGAAGGTTGTTCACTCCACTAGAGCAGGAAAAACGACGCCAACAAAGACAGCTTCGACAACAACGCCAACGACAAATGTCTGGTAAGTGCTTCAGGGAACAAACGTCTATTCACTCGGGAGTAGCAGCAAAGTAGTTTCTGACTCCGAAAAGCCATGGTATTACTCTGATCTAAGTTTTGCTCCCAAACTTTGTAGATGAATTTACTTAGTGGGGTGTGGGACTATTTCCGAGACGCGAAAGAAATGGTATCATATGTTGCATAGCATCTTACAAAATTTAAGTTTCCTGACTTTTAGTCGGAAAATGAGATAACACCAGATTTGGCTTGATACGTTTTCAAGGCAAAAAATTTTGTTTTCAATTCTTCATCTCCCTTTTCATCTCTTCATCTCACTTTTCATCTCTTCATCTCACTTTTCATCTCTTCATCTTACTTCATACACTTAAAAGTTATACCAGGTCTGAGAAACAAACTCAAATGCAGTTCGACACAATTCTGATCAGCATTCTTCTTTTAGTCGGTGAAATCAGTGATGAGCGTGAGCACCTTGCAGAAGACTCTGATGAGGTCGTGCTCTCTCCAGCCACGACTTCTGCGCTCGATATGAACATCAACATGCGCATGTTGGACTTCGAGGACGACAACCAGTTGGCGAATGGGGTGTCGTTCATGATCAAATCGTTTGGAAGCGAAATACATAAGAACATGCTGGTTTGTATTGCATTTCTTACAATCCCAACTTCTGTCCTGCAACCGTTTCGGGTTTAATAGTGGCATCTGCCTGTTGTTCCCAGGAAATATTTTAACTTGTTCTCCATTCAGTACCTTGATGATGTGGAAGGGTCCCAGGAAAACGTATGATATCTACAAAGTAATTTGATCGGATCTGGCCATGGTATATTGACTTGTTCACTATCAAATGTTTTGCCCATTGTTGGGCTTTTCATTAACCTGAATTCTTTCAACAGGTGGATTGATGAGCTGGAAATAGAATGTAAAAACATTGAGTCTGGTGGACCTGTTGCTTGGATTGAATGAATCATTTGGTTCCGTTTGTATTTATTTGTCCGTAACTATTTACATGTTATGCCTTCCACAGGCTAGAAGGCAGCAGTTGCACAATCTTACAAAAGGTGTATTGAAGAACACGCAGGAGGATCTTGCGTCGTTTTGGACGAATCAGACAGCAGCTAGGTACGCATCTGTGTGGGTTTAACAAAATCCTTGGAATCTGAGAAATTAACGAAACTACAACAAATAAACACATTGATTGCTCGATCTACTTGATGGTTACCAATTATCTTCTCAGCTATGTCACTTGTAGTCATTGTTTTTCTTAGGAGTTCTCAATTCATTAAAACTTGTCTTTTTCAAAAGGGAGAAGGTAATGGAAGATTACAGAAACACTATTGAATCGGAGTTATGTTCTTTGGAGAAAGAAACCGAGACCTTAAAGGAGGCAGAAGACAAGGCCATGGTTGGTTTTATTCCACGTTGATCAAGTTTCTCAGGCAATTGCATTAAGTTCAAGACCAGTTATTTATTCGGAAGGTTGTTCAACATTAAAGTATAAATTTCGAATGAAGACATGTAACTCAAGCGAAAAAGAAATACGAGTCCCACGTGGCTCTATTTACAAACCACTGTCTACCTGTTGCAGGACTTCTTTGCCACCCAGTTCAAAGTCATTCAAGGATGCATTGTCTCACAGGAAAAACGGTAAGCTTAAAACCTGACGTTTGTCAGAATATATTTTGTGAAAAATGCTTAATATTTCGAAAGTTTTTGAATGCCTGAACTATTGCAAAAGGTACTGCTATCAGAGATATATCAATATGTGTGTTCCAGATTGGGGAATCTTCAGAAGATCCAAAAGATTTTTTCAGAAGACATGGTGGATCTTGAAGACGTACAGACTCACCAACAGGTAAAATGTTCTAAAACAATATGCATTTTACTGTTGACACCATTTTATATTTTTGGCGGGGAATAATTTTGAACTGACCTTGCTCTCAAGGAAAAATCTAAATTGAAAAAATACAGACAACTTTCACTGGATGGATTTAAAAGTCTCCTGACAAACTCAAATAGATGTATTTTAGTGTCTTGCTTCCCGTCTTTGTTTCAAAAAGAACTACAGATTTTTGCACTCATTTCACCTTTTTGTGGAATTATAGAGCAAAATTCAGGATATTCTCAGAAAGAACATGAAAGATCTACAGAAGAGGATACTACTATCAACGGTAAGTCGATTACAGTAATCTTTACTCGATTGCACTGGCACTGTTGATTGCTTTTTGAGTCTCAAAATAAGACATTCAGTAGTAGGCATGAACATCGTTTTGCATGCATTACTGATCTGGAAAAATCAGTGTCGGAAATGATAAAGGCACTTGACAAATAAACGGCGTTTCCCAAAGAAATAAAAGACTAAGTAGAGTTATGTGGAAGATAGAAATCACTTATTTCAAAGAAAGGTTTCAGGCTTCAGTTGATATGTTTCGCAGTTCTTTTTGGAAATTTATATTTCTGTTGGTGTTTTGCCTGCTATTTAAGATTTGTGTGCAACATCAATTGGTCTCTATTTTGGGTTGTTCTGTTTGATTTAGTTTACAGGAATAGTAGTGTTTTTCGTGATACATCCCTTGGTGTGCGTTTTCATTTCCCCGTTTTGTTCTTTGCTTTAGGAAGTAACAAAGTAGTTTTCCCCATAAATAGATCTGGTTAGTTTATCCCAAAATTATTCCGTGGCTTCTGAAAATACATTGCTTAATTATTTTTTTACCTTTTCTAGCAACAGCAAGAGATAGCAAGTGTGAAAAGAACATTACAGAGTTTGTTTATGTGATAACACTATGCATATTTTAAATAATATTTCAGTAAAGTAGAATGATAAAAATTAAATTTTTCTGTGAGAAACAGCTGACACTAGGATAGGTTAAGATTGCTTGAAAGTGTTCATGAAATTTAAATAATTTATTGATGTTTCTATGTCATGAAGTTTATGTATGTAATTTTAACAAGTGAGAATTTTGTTGCGCTAACTATTTGAAGATGGAAATTAGATCCAGGTATCTGTAACTAGGAATGTCACTTTGGTCGAGTAGCTTTGGTCTGTAAAATTATCAATTAACTTTAGACGTTGGTGCAGTTTTAAGATTATTTGTATATTTATTATGTGTTGTAAAAAATTGTAACTTATTTATGTCAATAAAACTAAGTCTTGAGTTTCGGAGATATTTCGTCTTAGGAGTTGTCATTTGAATTTGTGTCCAATTTAGTTTTTAGATTTGCCTATCGTGAAAAACCCGAATATTGCCTCAGTGTTTGTGATAAGTAACAACACTTTACTATTTCTCATGATAATGATTTCGTTTGGGAAGCTACAATGTCAAAAGTGGAAAAGAGAAAAGAAGATTTCTTCTTTTATTGTATAATTTATCATTTACCACAGATATATTTTTAGACAAATAACCATCCCATACACCTATATTGTTCTTATGCAAACCTCACAACACTATAAATATTAAGGAGATGTCTCTTTGTTAATATCTGGGAACTGAGGACGGTTCTACATTTCGTATCTCGGTCAGCATTTGTAATATTTTGCCAGAACTAGCAGAGCTCTGAAAACTAGTGTAACCTTCACCGTTACCAGTGTCATGATTGTGAATGTAAATTAATCTTTTTTGTAAAATATTCCCTGAATGTTCATCAGTTTTAAAGTAAAGTTATGACTGGTGTTTTGTGTACTGGGTGACTTTGGCACAACACGAATATAAATGAAGGGTTCCCACTTGACCTGGAAAATATTGAAAAATCATAGTACCCTTGGAAAAAGTCCTGGAATTTTATGATTTCCACTAAAATCCTGTAAAAATTTTGGAACAATGCATGCTAGCATCCTCTAAGTTACTGAAATAGGTTAGAAAGGGAGATTTTACTGAAGGGTACTGTAGAAAATATCAGGTTTTGTTCAGATGAAGCTCTCTTTAGGTTGCAGATTTTAATCCAAAAGAATTGAAAATTACTGAAAAGAAGAGAATTTGCTGGAAAACCAGGAGGAATCCTAGAAAAATCCTGGAATATTGTCAATCCAGAAAAGTGGTCACCCTGATAGCTGATCATAGGTATGATTGTGTGGGTCGCAAAATGACGTTCAACAACAAGAAACTGATCACAGTAACATAACAATAGAAATCTATTTAAAATGTGATAATACCCGAATGAAACATTTTGTTTTTGAGGAAGTGGGTACAATGATCTGTCAAATTCTGACGATTTACTGGCCTTAATTTTGGCAAACATTCGATAAATATGGTCATGTAAATTCTCTTGGCTAAGTTGTGATTAATATTTGATTCTTTTGAGCGAAGTATTTCTGTTGAAAAGTGTTGGAGAAGGTAGGTTTCGTTTGATCAAGTTACTATTATCAGTCAAAAGAAGTCGCAAAAAAATTCTTTAAAAATGAGGCAAGGTGGGTGTGCTAGCCTATATGAATCTATACCTTTTTACAGTAGTTGGTTTCAGCAAGGCCAATATTGTGTAAATTCCAGCTTTACATTTTAAGCACTTTACACATTTTAATGATTTACAGTTACATTGTCTGTTAACAGAATACAAACCCCAAATAGTTCTTTTGATTTGTTTGAAAATATGAACAATTATGTTTAAATCATAAAGAACGCACGTAGAATATACGTTAGTTTTTTCTCGTGCTCTGTGAGATTCGTTTAGATATGCTTGTCGTGAAGCAGTATTGGCCAGCAGAGGGCGCTCAGGTGTAGTCGACACTCCTGCTCCAGTGAGCCAGCACTGAAGCCTGCTTCAACATCGTGTTCTTTATCAAAGGAGAGCTCCATCCAATCCTCTGTGCCGCAAGCTTACCCTTCATGTCTGAAAACACATAATAAGGATATGGATTTGAACAGGACCATAAGTTTTGTGAAAGACTTAGTTTTTACTAGCGCCTGCTTTTGTAAAGCAGAGCGACTTATCTTCTCATTATGGTGTCTATTTGCTTGCAGACAGAAAGGTCATTTTAACTATGACACCAGATGGCTCACAAGACTAATTTCAAAAATCAACACCAGATGGCTCTCTTATGTCATTCCCTTGTTAAGGAAACGACAGGAACATCAGAAACGATGGCGCAGGCATGACACAATGCTGACAGCATTCCTTGTTGTCATGCATGTCTCTCGGTCTTTCGAATTCAGAATTAGCTCTTTGAAGCAGATTTCTGCCATTGGTACAGTCGCTTACCTGTGAGGTCCTCCTCACCCTCGTCGTAATCGTCGGCCTCCGTCACGATCTCCATCTTCTGTACGATCAGCCTCAACAGGTCGTGCTGTTTGTCCATATTCGTAGAGATGTGCTGCAGCCTGTTCCATAAACGTTTATGATTTAAGCTATGTAAGATCAAAGGTGCCACTGACAAAACGGTCTGGTAAACGCTCTGCGTAAACGCACCTTTTCTGATAAAACTCACTTCGCACATAGTTTAGGACATAGTTTACGCTTTGGAAAGTATAATGTTTCAGTAAGAACTGTCTTGGTGTCGTACCGTTTCTTGGTTTTGTACAGTTCACTGTAGAGATAGGCCTGTCCTGCGTCAGCTTCGACGTTCAAACCGCTCAGACCCTCCACACCGGAAACCCCTCCGTCAGACTTGGATGTCAATCGAGCCCAGATCTGAAGGAAGAAGGGTGTGCTGTCAAAAGATGCCAGATGACTCAGCTGAATGTGCTCATGGATGTTTATCATCCAGCCACTTGAAATTGAGAGTAGCTCCAGTTGAGATTACCTTAGAGATCGCGCCCCTGCGTCCGCCGACGTACTCCTTCCACTCCTTCTTGTCGACCCACTCGAGGATGCGCTGTGGTAGTTTCCGCTCGATCTCCGTGTGAAGTTGAACCTGCATCGCGAGACGCTTCAGTCGCGCGTTCTTCTGCACCGCCTCGATGTCTCCGACAGCCAAACCAATCTGCAACCAGATAGTCACTCTCTATTGACGAGGTCATGTGATAGTTGTTTTATTACACAGGGCACTTGAACAAAGGATAAGATTTTAGTTCTGGTGTTGAAAAGGAGAAATGAAAGTAATGATAATTTCAGCGTGCTCTTCATCTACATGTGCGAGGTGTTAAATATCAATTGTGGAAAATGAGTAAATTGATAAAACTTGAACCTGAACCTAATTACAGGTTGGGCACGGTTAATTCGAACTGATTCGTCAGCAAGGTTTTCCTTCGAAATAAGTGGAATTTGAATTAACAGTGCATTTTAACATTAAATGATAAGAGAGTGTGTAGTAAAAAACTTTGAATCAAGTGGAACTTCATATTAACCGTGTTCGAATTAACCGTGCCCAACCTGTATTAGCATATTTTATGAACACTTCAAGCTTAGCAGCCATATTGATGCTTTGAATTTTTCCACGACATGACGCCGCTTACCAAGAGATTCATCAGCAAGATGGGCATGAGTAGAATGAATGTGGCGAGCATGATGTAGCTGATGGTGGTTCCCTGTAGACTGGTTGGGTTGCGGTTGTGCACCAGAGGCGCCACCCACGAGTCAATGTACTCTATGGTTCCCAGCATCATCACCGTCACCGTCGACAACGACAGCTGCGGACTCGTAAACGATCCGTTCTCCTACGACAAAAAATGTGAAAAAGTAAACTTGTATGTTTGGGAAATCAATGAAAGAAAATATCAAACAGCTACTCAAACTTCTTTTCAAAGCTTGAAGGTAACTCAGGTTATAAGTTGGAACTAATTCTTGTTTCTGGGTTTCCGGACGATTTTACCTCTAAAGAGAACTGTTGTAAATTGCACGTCTCGGAAACTTTCCTCTGAGATTTTCAGCTCCATTGGAAAAGTACTGATTCACATTGCATTAATAGTACAAACTAGAGATTCTTACCTCTGTTGCCATGAGGATGTAGAACGCGAGCCCAAAGGCGACAAAGAGAATAGAGAAAACCACGATGGCCCGAACCAACGTTCTCAGTATCTCCAGAAACATGACCACGTAGATTCCGTACACGTCAAATCTGAAAAAGATAGCAACTCCCCATCTCAACACAATGAATTGTCTTTGAAATCTGGTTCTTTCTTGTCAGTAGAAAGTTATCACCCACAAACATTGCATCATTAGGTTAAACTCAGATTCCCTCTGTGGAATCTCGATGTTTTTAAGCCCCACTTCTGGACCTGATGGATAAATATTCAATATCTAGCTTTCTTCTAGTCCGTTTGAAAATTGAAATGTTGATTACAACCTACTGATGGCACACCCAATATATTCGTGTCGTACCTTTGAAGGAACAGTAGAAGATTGAACCAGGCGAGGAAAACCGCCACGGCCCCGCACTGCCACTGCCACTGTTCGGCCTGTCCAGCGAAGAACGGCCCGATGAACACGGCACTGGTTACGTACAGAACCCACTCCAGCAGGTTCGTCAGGTCGAGGAAGTAAGCCAGCTTCTGTAAAGTATCACGGTCGGTACACTGAAAGGTGCGAAAAACAAAAACACCACAACATTAACAAAACAACATCAACATGCAAGTGATTTTTATTCCAAAAAGTGCCGCTGAAAAGAAAATTTAAGACAAAATTCAATCAATAGAATATGTGCACGTGAAAACTGGACTAAAGTATGGCAGCTAGGAAAGACGATGAGATATTACAGTTTCTCTTCCTATTCAGAACGTTTTTCGAGTCTCAAAGAGACCGATAAAGAGAAAACAGTCTACAAGATTCTAAAGACCCTACGGGACAATATCTATTTAAAACTCAAGAGAACTACTCTAAAACAGTGAACAACAATGTAATTTTAACAACAGTAACAAGACTGATTGCGCGCGCTTTACACTGTGCAAGGGTTACTAACTTGAGCATCCATGGTAATAATATCAGTTAAGGTCCGACTTGGAGGGTAATGTTCATGTTTATTTACCCTCAGGGAATGTCCAAGAAATATTCCCCAAGCCCGAATGGTGAGGGGAATATTTTTAGACATTCCCTGAGGGTAAACTAACATGACATTACCCGACCAGATGAGTGGCCATGTTTTTATCCTATGACTCCATCTTGGTTTCCATCGTGATTCATGATGCAGAGGGGAATATTTTTGATGACATTCCATGGTGTGTAATGCCATGTAAGCAGAGGGGAATAATTTTGATGACATTACCCACCGGGGGATGTCATAAAAAATATTCCTCTCTGAAAAATTGTGGGTAATGTCATAAATATTCAAGTAAATCTAATGGCAAAAATAGCATTGCGCCGCTGCTGTCATAGGATAAAGATTTGTCGAAAGAATGGCGTTTTGACACTGTACATGAGTTAATGACCTGAATATCATTGGTAACGAATATTTCTTAAAAGAGTGACAGTTTGACATTCAATCGTTACGTTATTTTCATCTTATGTAACAAATGAATAACGCCGTGAGTGTTGCGCAAAGAATGAGGGAGACTAACCTGTTGTATCATCTGCCCCACTTCTTTCAAGGCATTCAGGAGACAAAACACAAATATCACAATAGCTGTCGTCATCTGTATCCCGTCCATCTGAAAACAGTATTGCTGAAACATTAATTAAGGAAAATTACGGACTGGTTTACAGCATCACAAATATGGCTGTATCAATCCTAGTATGTCTCAGAATTGTTTGCCGTTTCAGTCTACGCCTAAGTTGATAGGAACTTGGATTAAAGTCAAAAAGATAGGCACGGGGAAGGGATGCCATCCATTATTTCAACTTTTATCAAGGATGGGAGGGAAGTCTCCGTGTAATTGTTTTCGTTACAACTGTCCGAGCTTAATAATGATTTCTTGGATGTGGAGTGGAACATAACAACAGAGGATTCGCTGATTATTGTACAAAAATCCATGCGAACATGGGAGTCTGTGTGGCAAAAAGTCTTACATGAGTGTCTGGGTGAACAACGGACAACATTTGCAAATTCTATTCAAAATCCCTATTGGAAAAGCCTACAAGACAGAAGTGCTTCCTAAATTGAGACAGAGTCATGGTAACGAGATCATCATAACGGAAAGCGACATTCCACAAACTACGAAAATCAAAACTGTGTGATTCATTAAACTCTGGGTAGAACTCAAAAAGTCATTTCAGTGCTTGACACGCCAACAGGTAAAGAGGAACACTGTACGCTGAAAATATTGATGTTCATGAAAAGTGTCCGTGCACGAGACAGTTGTTAGGCATGCACATACAATCGGTTTGATCAGAGGTGTCAATCACTTCATCTTAGGATCTATGCCTTAGCCTAACGAGACCTATACCTCATGTTTCGATTCATATACGTAGAAGGATTTTCCGGACGGATCTGTGCCGTTGAAGTGGATATCCTGACTATGATCGTAGGATGTTACGAATGCCGTCAGGGAGGCAAGGAATACCAGATATATGATCAGATTGGTAACGTGGAACCACATTCCGTAAGCGTGCCTGGAATCAGAAAATATTCAGATGAATTGAGAAAATGTTCGTTTAATTACCTGGGTGTCCATGGTTATGTTCCGATGAGTTTCGTTTGAAGTTGCACTCGGTAGATAAAAATTTCTGCTGTGGTTGAAGGAAGTTACGAATGTCGTCAATGCAGCCAAAAATACCAGATAAGTGACTAAGTTGGTCATGTGCAGCCAAACTCCATACGCACACCTGAAATCAACGGTAAAGAACGCATGCAATCTGTTAACAGATATTTACAAGGTAGTGAACCTTTGAAGGCATAATAATTTTTATTGATCGACATATCGAATTCCTTTGGGTTCCTTGCAGAAATTTTGCACGAAATGAACTAAAAGTGCCCGCGTATTTAAACAAGAGGGTGATTTCATGTGAAGTCCGAAACGGGAGTATTAGAGGCGTTTCGATTTTGCTTAAATGGTCGCATGCTGGTCTCAGACAAGGGACTGCGACAGTGCCTGCAGTTTAATGTTGACGAACTTACCATTTCATTTGGAGGAAATTTGTACAGACTGGATGGGACAGCAGCTCGACTCTGTTGAATTTGACCATCATCTGTTCAGATGAAAAAGTGAAAAAATGATGACAATGATGACATTAGGCAACGAGACTAAATTTCAACATCGCTCAATGGATTTGACCTCAAAGTGTGTTTCCAAATAAAAGGATCAGGTTGATGAAGGCTTTATTTCTTTTTGAAAAAGATACATCTTCAAAGGTATAAAAGTTCATTGAATATTGGATACTGTCCTGAAAGAAAGCCCCATGAATATTCTGAAAAAGTGTGGACCTACATTTAAGCCGAACATTGGAATGAACTCTTCTCCTCTCGCTTTAATGGCCCGAACATGGTCCAGTGACATCTGCAGGAAACTGAAGTCATATTTGTACTGAAAAGAATCAGACACCCTGATTAATTGTTTGCAGTTATTAAAATATAGAGTTTTGTTCAGAAAAAAAGAAGTAAAATACCCTCCGGAGAAAATACTTACATGGAAATCTTTGGCTTTGCTATCTGGACCCGATGGAGTCTTGCACCGGTCAAGAACCATCTGGAAAAAGTTCATACAAGTAGACAAAAATTACAAATAACAAAAAAAGTAAGTTGATGACAAAACGGATCGATGGCATTACGAAAGTTCATCTCATTGTAATGCAATAGTTTACATATCTAATCGATTAAAATTCTCACGTACCATACAGACTTCCGGTAGATGTTTGATCAGACCAATCACTGGGCAGCCGAACGACTTGGAGCAGTACATCAGTGACTCACGCCACCTGGTGATGGAGGAAAATATCAGATGTGTTTGGAGGGGGATTTTCAGGGATGTTCAGAAACTTCACTCATTGAAACTACAGTGCAACATATGCCAGAGGAATTCAATTTCTTAGAACAAGAAATGGTCTTTATTTATTGCGCTATGTTCTCTCTGGTATTTCAATTTCACCTGTAGGTTACAACCCTAAAATGATGAAGAGCTAGAAGAGCTTGTTATGGCAGATTTTACGACATTATCTGTATTACTATTGCCTGACGTACCTTTCATGAGAAATGATGGCCACGCAGACGTCCTTGTGCTCCTTCTTAATGGCCAGATCGAAGAAACGCTCGCCGTTTTGGTTCATCTTGAACTCGGCACCAGAGGTCATCAGCATCGTCACAGCTGACACGTGACCCTCGTCCGCTGCCAGATGTAGAGCTGTGTTCTGAAAGGGAAGGCGTCCTTCTTAGTATGTGAGCAGATTGGTGCAAACTGAGGTCAGTTACGCTTTAAATTACCTTGTTTACAAATTGGTGGAGAATTGTTGGAGTAATGGGTCAGGAGTGGTTGAAATGCTAAGACTAAAGTTACTTTGTTGAACAATTTGGACTTCATACACGTAGGAACAGGAAATTCTTAGGTACACAGTAGGATACAGAATAATTCATTCAGGTCAAAATTGAAATTAGGTTGGTGCTTACCCCTGCGCGGTTCTCAGCGTTGACTAGATGTGAGTGGATGGATAAGATTGCGACCATCGTGTTGGTGTACCCGTTGATCGCAGCCAGGTGGACCGGGTTGTTGCCGTCCACATTCCTGCAAACACCGTTGAATTGATAAAAGATCGTAGCATATTCAGACTTTCAGTATGTTTCCCTGTGATAGTTATTTACAAGTTAACAATTAATATAGTTGAGTCTTTGTGTTGTTTGATACTATCAGAACCAAGGGAACACGAAAATATTTAATTTTGGTGGTTACTTGGAAACAAAAATTGTCAAGTTAAATAAATTCATAAATAATCATGAATATAGAAGCATATAATCATAAATATATTGCCCAAGGAAATATTGTAATTAAGCAATCTTGAATGCCACTTGGCCTGATTTTTCAGTTATTGTGAGAGTAACGATGGCTAATTAGAAAGAAGTTGACACATGGAAAGTGGTTGTGTGACACTTCAGGGTTACTTGTAATGAGCAGCGATATTACACTGTATCACCTGTCAGTGGAATTGAGCAAAGTACTCGGATTTTACATCTCCCAATTTCATTTGTAAATGGTGAAATTAGTGCTCCAAAAACTCAAGTTGATTGTCATCTAACTTTGCTTTGAATGAAACTCGTGCTTCAACATTTTCCTTGCCAACTGGTCAGTAGTTTGTTTTGAATCTTCCTGTGCTTTGGAATTTTGCTTTGAAGCCCAGTCGTGTTTTGCCAACTGGTCAATAGTTCATTGTAAATTCCAACCGTATCTCGACACTTTGCTTTGAACCCCACCCGTGTCTCATCTACTTGTGAGGAACCTTACCCATGGCTCAGCTCTTTCCTTTTAAACCCACCCATGTCTTGACTCTGCTTTAAACCCTACCTGTGTCTTAACACTTTGTTTTGAACCCCAACCATGTCTCTATTCTTTGCTTTGAACCCCACCCATGTCTCAATTCTTTGCTATGAACCCTATCCATGTCTCGGCTCTTTACTTTGAACCCCATCCATGTCTCAACTTTGCTTTGAACCCCACCCGTATCTCGACACTTACTTGTTGATGAGAGCGCCAAACTTAAGTAGAAGCTGCACGACCTTGACGTGTCCGTTGGCGGCGGCAGCATGGAGCGGTGTCTGCCCCACACTGTCCGTCTCGTTCACCGTGTTGGTCCCGGACGTGCACTCCAACAACCTCCTGCACGAGTTGTATCTGCCGTGCCTGTCACAGAAAGATTGAACACTCTAATATATGAACTAATTGGGAAAAGGCTAAAGATGACAAATGGTTGAAGAAAGAAAGACATAGATCTATCTGTGTTTTTCAATAATGTAAATTGCCATTGAACGAGATGTATCCTCTGAATGTTGTACAAAACAAGGAAGTATTCCAGTAATGTAGCTTTGACCTTCTAGTGAATGCTCTTTTTCAGAGTGTGATTGTAAGTCACATATCATCAGGCTTCAATGTGTATGCTGTACCTGGCAGCAAAATGCAGGGGCGACTCTCTGTTGTTATTCTTCGCGTTAAGAAGGGCGCCCATCTTCAGTAAACTCTCGATTGTTGAAATCTGTCCAACTTTGGAAGCGTAATGTAAAGGAGTGCAACCAAGATCATCTGTTTCGTTCATCAGTGTCTTCATCGTCTGCATGTAAATACATTTTTTCAATGAAAGATGCAGCGGCGGATCCAGGGTTTACCACAGGGGGTGCCAACCTGCTATTTGATCAATTTTTCACAAAATGAAGAAACTTTTAGCCCAGAGGAAGCGCGTATCTCTTGCGCCCCCCTAAATCCGCTACTGTGATGGTTACAATTGGCGTCATGAGGTCAGCACACCAGAAAGGTGAAGTGGCCCTTAGTATTTTTCGCTATTTCACTGTTTGAACATAAAGGTCTGCCTGGGTTAGTTAATTTTGACGGTAAGAAATTTTCAGTATTTTCAATGTGACATTAGATGTTTTATTACCACACCTTGCCACAGAAGCAGAAGTCGAACATGCTGGGTTTGGCTCCATTTTTGACGATGAGATGGAGGATGTTGCGGTTGTGTTTGTCGCGGATGGTTTTGCTTGCTTCTCGTTTGATGAGGGTGTTCACGCAATTCCATGACTTCTTCGACGCCGCCAACAACAGCGGAGTCCTCCCCTCACTGTCCTCAGCGTTAATCTCTGCTCCCTGAAGTAAAAAAGATCCAGGGTACTAAATTTCCGGACTAGATTTCTGAAAGGATCCAGGGTACTGAAAGTCCAGAATACAATTCTGGCATAACTATTGAATTACACAGAAGTGAAACGGGGAGATCGAGAAATTCTGTAAGATTTTGTGATACAGGATTCCAAAAATGTCTTCAATTATTATTTAATTACTGAAAAGTAATGATTGGAATTGACAATGTTACCGTCTGTAGTTAAAGCCCCATCTTATGTTTTCATTCACAAACTTGTGTAATTTGTTTACAAGTGTCGCATGAACTGTTTTTAAAAAACAACGCCAGTGCCAAAAGCCAAATAGTTTTATTGTTATTTCTACAGTTCTGTTTGGATTTATGTTTTTCATTCTCGAGGCGAAAAGGACCAGAAAATGTTGGCATGTTTTGGGCGTCTCAGGACTGTAAATTTTCTTCCTGACAACCAAGTGGCAAGAAACCAATATCAAAAAACCCTGAAAGCATTCGAAGTTTGGTCCTCAATATTGGACTCCTGACTCATGTAGGTAATTAATGTAGGTATTTTTTTGTTATTATATGCCTCATACGGTGCTACTTTCAAACTATGAAACCATAAATCAAACGTTTTAATAAACGGGAAAAATTATCGCAAAGAAATATGACTCTTGTGACAAAGGTAGACAAGGAATAAGCCTGGCTACGCAGACCTGGCAAAAATAAAATGCTCTAATTAGCGAAAACGACATAAAATATCAACTATTTTGCTACCAAGAGGGCGCATGAGGGAAATTATGGAAAAGTCATCTGCCGCGACAAAACCAATGGCGATGATGGCCTTTCCAAAAATGTCCTAATGGGAGAAAATGGGACATCTCCTCATCTCAAAGTGTGAAGGGCCAAATAAGAGGAACTAATTACCCTGCTACTTCTACCGCCGATAATTTGTTGTATTCGTTTGATTATGAACAGTTTTGACAAATAAATCTGTAAGACCAAAGCTACAAAATTATTTCTGTCCGTCTGTCTGCACTTCCGATACCATGTCATTTTTGATGGCAAACGCTAACCAAGTTGGTGGTCGCGACTAACAAGATCGAATTTTGAATGAATAGTTTCCGTACCTGGTCGAGCACATATTCAGTGGCCTCGCACCGGTCAAACAACACGGCCTTGTGAAGCGGTGTGTGATCCACGACGTCCCGGATCTGCAGACTGCTGTCCTTGCGCTCCGGTTGTACCTCAAACATGACCTTCAGCATATCCACTGAACCCTGCACACAGGCCAGGTGCACGGGTGTCTTCTTAGTGTCCTACGGAGAAACATGTCACCACTGAAGGTTCATGTGTTGATCCAGGATTTTGGTAAGGGGATCCCTGATCATACTACGTCGAAATTTGCCAACGTGAGGGAGAAGCGAAAATAATCTTGTGTGAAAAACTAAATTAGAACCTCAGGAAGACAAATTTGGACCTCAAAACTTTGGTTGTGGAGAACGCGCGCGCCTTCAAGCCCAAAGTAGAATTCTTGGAAGCTTAGTTTACTGTGGGAAATTTCACAGAACTTTGCTTTCCATTGAATACGAATTCAGAATGAGATATTTGTGGGTGGAGGAGGTTCCAACGGTTGGTTAGTTTCTTTTGCATCATTCATTAATAACTTAAATAATTATTAAGTAACTATTACATTGAATGATGCTACGAACTAAAGCAGATTAAAAAGATACTGATATATTTGTGTATCAGGACCGATAAATAATATATACTAACATCAGCGGTATCGATGGCAGCCCCTGCTCTCACCAGAACATCCACCATCTGCAAAATATTGCAAATTGATACATGGAAGTTAAGGTTCAGGTAATGAAATTGCTCTGACAACCAAAATGCTCTGACTTGTGGTTGTGCTTTGAAATGGGTTTTCCAGTCTTAGGTGCCACAATCACTGGGCAAAAAATAGCGACACTTTGCAGGCCAAATGCTCAGAGTTGACAGCGTTCTGTACTCACGTGAACGTCCCCGCTCTGTACAGCGGTGTGAAGAGGCATTTTATTCTCTCCGTCCTTCATACTCAACACTACTTCTCTTGTGTAACCTGCCTTCTCGGCTGAAATGAAATTTGTCCGCAAAAAATATCAACTCTGTCTAGAGTTTCTTTCTCTGTTTTTGAACCTCAAAAATTCTTTTTTCTCCTCAGCAATACAATGCAAAAAGGCGCAACACACTCACATAGCTGTGCAACGATCAGGGTTTAATAAGCGAAAAATTAGTGTATCTATTTGTAAGCATAAAAGAAATTCTTTTTTTCATGGTTTTGTGTTTTGTCAAAAGTAAATGTACAGTGAAATCCAGGTAAAACTAGGAAATCTAGGCAAATCTAGAAAAACAGACCGTTTCTTTTTGGAAGAGAACTACTCACACTGTTGTAGTAGAACTTCCAGTGTTTTACTTGATTTGTACACGGAAGCGATGTGTATCGGCTTCATTCCGAGCGGGCAGGCCCTGCACATGTTTATTCCATTGTCTAACTACAATCATAGAAATAAATGTGATGCCACCTGTCCGAGCAATTTTATGAAACTATGAAATTAAATTTTGAAAACGTTTGTTATTGCGGAAAATATTAAAGTTTAAGAAATTCGGAGAGACTATTGGAAAAACCATCAGCTCTGCCAGTAGTTATGATGGTTGCCACCAATTTCTTTCGAAACTCTTTAAGATTTAGTTGATGTACACATTATTGGGACTGAATGACTCACCAGTATTTGCGCAACTTCAGGATAATCGTAATAAGCTGCTATATGCAGAGCTGTGCCTCCTTTTTCACCTTCAATGTTGATATCAACATTGTCCTTGAACTTCAGAAGAGCCTGATAAAATAATGAATGATATTATCAATGCTGGAGGTAATACATGTGACAAAGTTATTACAGTTCCCCGTCTTTTTACCAAGTTCAGTGAAGCAGGTCTGGCACTCGTTTCTGACGGTTTTTTTTGGACGCAAATGACTGAGCACGCAACAAGTAGGAATAAAGGAGCATCACCCAAGTTTCAAAACCGAGGGCATCCTGAAGCGTGAAATGATCTGATGTTTACATCAAATTTAAAAAATAACTAATGACAGTTTGATGACGTTTCTTCTTTTGTAAATAGTAATGGCCTTGTGAGATTAGCCCAGATGAAGGGCCATTTTGGAGCTGACGTACATTGGGCTTAAATTAAACGACAAGAGAGTTGATCATGATCAGAGATTAATCTTGCATTCATCAAAACCTTCATTGTTATGTTGACGTACAGATGTCAGTAATTTGGATTGGAGAATGGCGTGAAAAATTGTTTTCTTTTGTCAAAGAGTCATTTGATTTTAGTTTCTGTTGATGCGATCGGCGCAGTAATAAGTGATCCCGAGATTGGGTGCAACCTTTACTTTCATATTCCCTGAACATCACTAAAGTCTCATGAGGCTTGGTCTTTGCTTCTTATGTCTTTTTTATGGGTTAAATTAGGATGTGTTGTGACGTGAGACTTTTTTCCCTAAAATGTTGTGGCTGAAAATATCAAACCTGGTCATAGTAAATGATGTACAAACTTTTCAGTGATTCTTACATTGTCAAACAAACTTTGTCGTGTTGGTCCGATATCCCGCAAAAACGACTCAGTGAATACAGGGACAAATAGCCAACTTGTAAAGCATGGTTTCGGTTCATTGCACAACTTTACTTGGATATGTTACCATCATGAGGACATCCTGCTTCGACGCTTACTTCGTTTCGCAAATTAAGTTGACCAAATTTCCCTCAATTCATTGCTTCGCAAAAAGATTATTAACATTAGTTTTTCTCTAATCAGAGTTGAGGACAAAAATCTCACTTTGAGAGCCTCCATTTTATTTTTGCCGGTCGCCTCGAAGAGAGGAACATTTCCCTGGTGGTTCCTGATCGTCGTGTCCGCACCAACTTTCACCTAGATGAAATATACACACGTCTGGTTTATTTCAAAACTACTAAATGTGCACTGATAACTATCTACCATTTTTATCCTAAGTCGCATGAAAATCGTGACTTCAGGTTCCTATATGAAGATTAATAATCAAGCAGTTGCTGCCTGTACCAGGAGGGTAGCAGGGTTTAATTTTTTACTGATTCGTCAGAAGCGGCAAACTGGTTGGAATAGGGCATTATCGAGATTTTTTTCTCTTCTTTTGGCCTGGCTGTTTGGTACTTAAAAGACAATTGGGTGAAGGAAAGGTGTTTCCGGGGGAAGGGGGGGGGGAGATAGTCCATTGACGGAAATATTTGTATTGAATTTGTTCATATTTGCGGCTTTTACAGATCTAGAGTCTATTGTCAGATTTCTTCCCATGATTGAATCACATGGAGGATACTCACTAAGTACTCAATACTGAGGGGCTGTTCACAAATAACCGCCTCGTGGAGAGCGGTGTTCCCTTCATTGTCTCGAACATTCAAGTCTGAAATTAAATAACAAAGATCCTGTATCTGAAAAAGGAATACAAGCATGGTTGGCTGTCCGTATACGGATTTCTATCGTTTCAAAACATTGTAATGTTGCACATATTTTGATTTCTGCAATAGTTGTGCTTTTTCAAGACTTCGACGTTTTTTCCTTCCGTATTGTATTGGTGTTTTTTTTTCTTCTGCATTTAGAAAGAAAGTTAACACTATCAGGTCAGCTATCAGTCATTCCAGTGCGTTAAATGTTTATATTGACGGTAAAAAATAACCTAATTTTTTTCTTTTTCATGTTCGTTTTCGCTGAGTGTGAACAACTCTTTAGTACGTATTCGCAATGTTGTCACATACCAGCCCCCTTGTTGAGAAGGAACTCCAGCACATCGATGTGGCCGCCCTTGGCTGCGTGGTGTAGAGCGGATTTACCCTTGCCATCCGTGATGTGGATCCGCTGAGGGTTCGCCTGGTGTAGCTTCTCCACCTCCTCCAGCCGCCCCTTCCCTGCCGCCTGCAAAACATTAAAACCAAATAATTCGTTCATTTAAAACTACTAGCCATTGGCGGCTCTAGGAAGCACCCCGGCGCGATCCCCTTCCTCGCAGGTCAAATTTTTCCTGCGTTCTTTTGGAAATTATGGCAAATCATCTCACTATCAGCTGTCTCAGCTGGTTTCAAATGGCAGACTGGCGACGTTGCCGACAAATGGTTAGGGCTCAAAGAACGTCACATACCGTCTCAATTTTTTCCAAATTGCGGCTTTAGATGCGCCAAATATCCTATTTTGGGCGCCTTTAGGAAAGTTTGTTGCTTATCCCTAAACATCTGGCTTCCTCACTCGATAGATAAGCCGGTAAAGGCAAAAGATGTTCTGATATGTTTTGAGGATGTCAATATTTTGTGTCTTTTGAAATCAATACTTGACACATGTTTTCAATTCCAAAATCTTTGTGATTAAAAATAATTTTCATAAAGGGAGTGCTAAGTAGAGATATCTGAAAGATTCATTTTGGTTATTCCGTTCTTACGAAAAAGGGAAGGAAGTTTTTCTTTTAACGGCTCTTCGAATTTATCAGTTGAAATGTTTTACCTCAGTCAAAATTGATTGGTAATACGCCGTCGTCTTAAATGTTCTTTCCTTTTACAGTATTGCTAATGTGTGGATTAAAGTAGGTGATTAGCGTATTTCCTAAAGAAATTTGGCTGCTGTCTGTTTCGTCAATTGGCAAAATGCTGACAGCTTTCGAAGAAAAACTTGCCAGTGAACTTCCATAAAGAAAAAGCGTGGCACAAATACGAAATGCCAATGACCACTGGAAAAAGCCAATGATCTCTCTTTGGTGTCTTGTAAGCAGTTTAAAAATTTCTTGTAATTAATGTACAAATTGTTATTTCTATGACAATTACAATTCCTTTACAAAGCTGGTACATTAGCACAGAGCTTCATCGATGACGTTAATAGAAACTGGGGAATAATTCGCAGTTTTTTTTAACGTAGGATTGTCTTTGCTGTCAATTCAAGTGTCAAAGAACACCGTAATCAAACGAACAGCATTACTCATGAGTTCAACTTCCAATGTTTTCAATGAGCAAACATTTTCAAGGAGATACAATAATTTTTATCAATTGCAGCTGCATTTGATACAGTGAAAAGAAAGTGTTCTGAGCATTCCTGATTGTTGTGTAGTCATTGCAGACATATGGGCTCCTCAGATTTATTTTTTTGTGTAATGCTGTCTGAGTTTGGTAGGTAGACGATTTTCAAGTCCCACCAATGCTTGAAAAAGTATGTGAATCTAAAAGAATTGGTAGCCATGCAGGCTGTCAAGAAGTCAGCAGGTGTTGCACCAGAGATGAATCTGAAGAATCCGTTGCGCACAGGCAACAAAGCACACAAGCAAGGGACCCACCATGAGTTTGGAACCCACGGTGGAAATCGCCATAAGTCCAAAATAAGAGGTACCAGTGATCCCCAAAAAGAATCTGTGTTCGCCAAAATTTCTGAAACAAAGGTTTTCCTAAAAATGATTGATGAATAATGTAAATCAAGTTAAATCAGCACGGTAGACTTCCAATATTCTTGACTACTAACAACCAAAGTCTCTGATATTTTTTGTGTCGAATTCTAACTGTATACCTAAGGTAAATTAATAGATTGCTTACAGTTACTGCGCAAACTGTTTGAATACATTATGCTTGCTGTCTCTGCTAACGGACAATAACATCATCACTTTGTATAATTCCTGTCGACAGAATCTCTGACATTTGCTCTCGGAAGAATTTACATTCATTTTCGCAGTTTATTTACACTGTTGGTTAACTACCCAGGTTTTTTTTCGAAAATTAAAATTTCTTCGGCGAGACTATCAAATTTGTCTTTATTAAAGCGTTATTTTATGATCACCACGGGATTTAACATTGTCATTGACAATAAGTGATGACTAGTACTATTACCGTCACTGTCATTAGTCCCATGAATTAACTATGCCCATTTAAAGTGATAAACGATGCACGCAAACTTGCTAGTCCTGCCAAAAGGCTGTTTATGAATAACTCTTAAAAGTTTTTTCGTCATCGTAGACGAATCGCTTTGATGATTCTTACAATTCATAACACTTTTAAAGTGCTGTTTATCATGTTGACATTTTACGTATTTACGTAGTGTACATATTTGTATTTAAAACACTATTTCCGTGAATTTTTTGGCAATGCACTTCATTAAGTTCCAGGCATTTAAAGAGGAGAACTCGAAGATTTCGAAATTGCGTATCACATCCTAAATCAATTGTAAAATTCAGACTGATATATATGTAGGCCTAATATAGAAAAGTTCCGATTAAGCAATCGCTCAGTGTGAATAGAAACTGAAATAGTCAAATGAAGAACAATGTTAAGACTTCAATGCAGTTACCTGACTGAAATCGCCCAAATCTTTCAAACTCTCGGCTACGAATGCTGATCTCGCCACCATATATGCTACGGATTTTTTCCGTGTAGGCCCATACGGTTTCATTTTGTTTGCCACTTTATTCCTTGCTTATTTCGGTTAATCCTTCTATAATTAATCTGACTTGGATTTTGTGCATCTGTTGTTTCTGTATCTAACAGTAAATAGTTCGGTAGTTTAGTAGGTAGTGTAACGTGAAACTTTGCAACCATTTTCCTTCACCTTTCTAATTGATTTTCTTTGAAAGTTTAAATTTGGCAGAATCTGCCAAATCCAACCAGGAAATAAGCACCATAACAAGTATTTGCCAAATTTTCAACACCCCTGCAAGGGTTTGTCAAGTCTTTAGTTATGAAAACTGGAACATCCCTACTTTTAAAATGCACTGTCATGGTCCCTGGTCGTGTAAATCAGCACGAACATTTGGCGTTTGTGATCACACGCGAGTGGTGTACTTGTCCCACCGAATCAATAAATTACGTTCTAGATTCAAAACCACGAAAGTCATTGGTATGTAAATTTTACGTCATACTTTTGATATATACGATTTGAGTTTCTTGATCCATTTCAAAATAACTTTTAAAAACATGGGTGTTTCCTTGATTTTACTACAGACTTATCTTTATTTAAATCTGAGTGTTGTTGTGTTAGCCTTGAACTTCGCTGTTATGTATCAACAAAAAAAAATGCGGTTAAATATGTGCAATGTCATTTGGAATTTCAATAACAGAGATTTACCGCGACATTAAAGGTACGAATGCCAGGTTTGCACCTATCAATATTGAATATTTTGTATTTAAATAAAATATCAGTTAATTTTGGGAAACTGAGCCATGTCAGGATGTTCTCTCAAGTGGAGGATTTGTAATAATAGTGGTTACAAAATGTCTCAGATAATCTCGTGAATTCGGCTTTTTGTGGTTTAATTATTCTTTTAACTTTAAACCATCCATATTTTTTTACAGAAGCAATTATCAGAGGAAACTATCAAGCTATGAGGGAATTATCGGAAAGTTTTGAAACATCCTGAAAAACCTAAAGTACAATTTGTAAGATAGACTCCGCAAGCCCTTTACAACTAATTCTTCGAATCATCATTTTCCACAGCTTTAATTAGCTAAAATTTTCTTGATACGATTTCTCTTCTATTTAACGGCAAATTGTGTTTTTTTTTCAACAATAAGCTCAATCCTAAGTAAAATTTTCATGATACGATGCTTTGAATTTAGTCAACTTTTTTTTTTTTTTGATAGATGAAAATGCGAAACTTAACCTTATCATTCCTGTTTCGAACCAGATCTCATGTTTTGGCTTGCTTTTGATCTTTACAAACTGTCAAGATTAGAAGTCAACCTTGCAGAAAGTACCACGCATTTTTTTATGACTTGGAAAAAACTCTGACAACATAGCTGTATCGCCTATCGCACATGCTTTTAGGCATGTATATTTTTTCTGCTCGTAATATGGTCAAATTTGGAATAACTCCAAACTAAGTCATGCATTCAGAAACAACTCGTCCGTCTCAAATTTGGACACCATGACAAAATTTCTAAAAAAACTCTCTGCAGTCTCTCTTTCACTAGCACTGTTTAATTGTTATCTCAACAAAGTTAATTTCCCTCTTTCTTATTTTTCAGTCATTCTTTTTTGTTTTTTGCATGACCTACCTTGTGAACGGGTTTCATTTCCTGACCATCCGTTTCATCCATAAATAGTTGCTGGGGTGGATTTTGTATGCAACCAAATAATGCAACAATCATTGGTGTTGCACGCAAGATTTTGTAACTGTGCTTACTGTGATTTTTCCACTAATGAAACTCACGGTACATTATGAATAGTATGAGGAGACAGGCTGAGATCTTGAAACATTTACACAGCTGAGGCAATGTACAGGGACCCGGAACAGAAGCTGTGTTCACATCGAGTCGTGCCTCTACCATTCACGGTAGATTCAGCGGTGATGCTATCGTTGACGCTGAACAATTTGTTTCAGACCGATTCCAAAACGTCAACGCTGACACTGTTGCTCGGTTTGCACACAGCTTGTGTGAACTGGCTTGTTATTCATGTGAAACAGCCCTCTTCCGCTTTTGGCAGTTTGAACATAAAGCCAAATACTTTATCTAGGCCTTGCGTAAATTTATAAGTTGGTTGGATGTTTTTCTTTGAATACGGGAAGATTAGGAGCATGTGCGGAACAAAGGAGGGTGAATCAGATTCCGGTGGGATCCACTTCCCTAATCAGTCTGGGAAAATATTTGATACCAGAGGATTCCAACAAAAAAATCGGATGAGTTGGAAAAAAGTTTCATTGAGTATTTTAAGTTGGTTACGTAAACGACATTTATTAGAATTGTCAGGGTGAATGAAATGCCGACGTTTACATTTCGAGAATATTTTGCTGTAAATTAATTTATGACTTTCCACAAAGTGAGAAACGAAGGTAAAGACTTGCAAGATTGCAACAATGGCTGTCATTTTAAAATCTAAATCTGCCATCAAATTACTTAGTTGGAAACCCAGGAAGAAATATGTGCACTACAACTTACTACCAGAAACAGAATGGCGAGAAAAATGAAAAATAAACGTTTACTTGGCGATATTTTACCCCGCTGACCAGGAAAAATCAATTTCCCTGACAAACCACAAAAGATTCCTCAAAAGTCCATGTTTTGGAAAAAAATTATGGAGCAAAGTCACCGATGAGGTAGCCCAGAAAGGATCCTTCGCTTCTCATTTATAATGTTTATTGTTTGAAAATTCATACCAGGTTGGGGATCCAGGATTTCACAGATGGGAATCGAATTCTTCATGAAAAACTGCTCGCGAAAAATTGGCCGAGAAGAGGGAGGGGGCACACGTCCTTGCACCCTCCAAATGTTTCCAACTGATCCACCGCAGATCAAATTTTGTTCACAGAGAACAGAATCCCTTCGTGAAGCAGAATTACTACCTACACCTTGTTGTTGTCAATTGTTGTCAATAACTACTTGAATATTTGGGATGGGCCGCATTTGTGTCCCTAAATGCGACAACCTTTATAAGAAAAAAAATAGGTCTATTATCTCTGTACGACCTTGGCCTTTAGGAGATGAATGGCCGTGATTAAGGACCTTGCGAGCTCTTGTTTGTGAGGTAACACGACCATGATCTGGGGCAAAGCTAAATGTTCGACTTCTTGTTAGTAGGGTTGCATGACCGTAATCTAGGATGTCTTGTTTCTAGATTTGACGTCTTGTTTCTAGATTTGAATTCACGCAGATTGCCATCAAAAAATTATTTACTTTAAACTCCTTGTGGGTGGGGTTGAACTAAGCGTCCTGAATGAAGATACATACATTGCCCTTGAAAACCAGGAAAGACTCGTACCCAAAGTCCAAGACTGAGTTTCAGTGACTCCACAAAATGGACTGATGTCCATTATTTTTATTTGCGTTCTCTTAAGAGTAGGGCGACTTATCTTCTCACTATGGACAGTTACAAAAAAAATGTAACTTTAAATTACATGTCACCAATCTTTACTTTGTTGTTATTTTGGATCTTTGCGTCTTCGCCGATTGTGTTATCTCCTCAAATGGCTAGCTGCAGGAGCATGTAGATTCCATCTGCAGGGGGTGACAGCAGTTGTTCATGGGTGT
>JBCAUG010729410.1:0-12081 GCA_038406175.1 Haplosyllis leylae | reverse complement strand
AAAGAGTTACAGGAAAAGGAAATACTGAAATACTGCTTTCCCATTGGATCCAACGATCTGTACAGTATCCCTATTGTAATTGGGTTACTTAATGGCTGCACGTTATTGAGAAGCTATCTAAATGTGTGAAAGTTCAGAAAGGCTGGACCTTTGATGCAATTGCTTCTTCATCATGCGAGTCAGGAATACACGGAAGGGTCTCAGATTTCCTCGGTTGATTCCCTGATCTAGGTCAGATTACCGTTCATCCCCTGTCACTTCTTTAAGATTTATGACTTACCAAAGTGTTACACCCAAATAGGGTGTAATATGTTGCAAGTATGAAGACCTGTTTTTTTTTAACTTTGACATATCAACACTGAACTTTAATTCAAAAGAAGAAAATTGAAGGGTGCAGAACTGTGATGCACCAGCACCAATGTCAAAGCAAACTGATCATTACTGCCTTTACATGTAATGATGATAAAAAATAACTGTTTAGTCTTCAAAGTCACAGATAAAAATGGTTCAAGGTAGATGACTTTACTTCAAGGAAAGGTTATCGGCATACTCTTGTAGGCGGTTCTGACGCTTTTCTTACTTCGAAAAGTTGAAGAAGAGAAGGGAATATGACGTCCTGAAGGTTTAATCCGTTACCAAGGAAATACCACTTGTATGTCAGTTTGTAGATTTGTGAACATCAGAACAAATACTCGTGGATAGTTAGGTGGAGGAGTTAGTGTGGAAAAGGCCAAAGTTGAAGTCGATGTAGTGAGTATTTACAAAGCATTTGTACCTTACAACTAGAAAACCAGTCTACTTGTTCAATTGTAGTCCTTTTAGTGTCAAAATTGAACTTCTAAAGTAATAGGGAGGGGAAATTGCAAGAGAAAGAAGGTCATTTACACATGCAAGATTACCTGTTAATATCCGCACAGGCGCAAGACTGGAGGAAATCCAAAAAGGCGAATCAAAGGAAAAATCAATGATAGCAAAAAAAGTCCCAAAAAGTGTGATACATGTTGTAAATTAAATCTGGGTTTTGAAGCGTGGAATTTTCAGAATCACCCCTACCAATCCCCCCCCCCCCCCCGCCACCACAAATCACACTTATATATTTTCCTTCTGGCCTCTCCCCCTTCCCCAAGTTACTACAGCACCGACCCCTTGAACCCCATGTCTGGGGTTCCTCATTTCTGTTAAAGATTTTATAAACACCTGGTCAGTGATTGCGGAGGTACTTTACGTTTACGTTTACGTTCATATTCATCTTCTAAAATCTAAAGCCGTTCAGCTCACGAAAATAAGTCTTGTACGAATGAAGAAGCATCCGTACTTTCCAAAGCAGTGCGAGTAGATTAAGACACGAAAATGTACTATTTACCTTGTCGATTGATGTTTCTGTAATCTTTACTTAGTGTCGGAATGCACTCATAGCCTGCACGAATAACTTAAGTGCATGGACGAAATCAATTCCAGACTTCCTATCCAGGTTTCTATCTGGATCTGTCTGTTTTTGTTTGACCCAAAAGCCCAGTCAGTTGTTAAATTGTAATGATTGGCAGCAGGTAGGCTTCCATAATAGAAAGCTTGACGAGACGAAGTGTAATGTTGATTCCCGAAGTAAAGTGATTTGACCCTATTCTTGAGTGGTCAGTGATTTGACCTGTTTAGCGAGTTCCATATGTTCCGGTTAGAGTAAAGCGTTCCTTTCAGGTGAAAATGTATCCTTGATTCTTATGAGAATCTGGATACAATTACCGACTATTCGTGTCTGCAGTTAGCAAGTTAGTGGAACAGGATTCCCTATCTCTGGACATTGCACTAGCCTACCAAGTCGAGGATACTGATTTGAGCTTCCAGGTGGATTGGTCATTTTAAATTTCTTGTATTTATCATTCTAGGTGGAAACGACGAAAACAACTTCAGTATTGATTCAGAAAATGGAAACATCGTTCTCGCCAACAAACTGGACTGGGAGACAAAGACTGAGTACAACTTGACGATACAGGCTTCCGACGGTGTCAACTATGCCTACACATGGGTAAGTCCTCAGTGATGAGTCTTCTCCAACCGGAGGGATGAAAAAACAACAACATTCAACTGTTTAGTCTTGAGCTTGGGAGTACCCAAAGTATCAGTTATAGTTAGGGACCCACTTGTAATTCTTGAAGAGAAAAATCAGATTTATATTTAATGACCCCGGGTTTTTTACACTTACTCGGCTAAAAGGTTGAATATCTCAGAATGGATCTGAAGCTTTTCCCCAAAGATGCTTTATTGAAAAAGGGCTCAAGGAATCTGAACTTCAATGTGCACGGCGGGCGGGAAATGGTTCTTCGAGCCTTGAGACTCTATTGTGCTCATATCCAGACCCGTTTCCGTCCAAGACGTTTGTAATTAAAGTTAATTTTCCGCTGGCAAACACTGGACACGTGCCATTTCTAGTTCAATGCCCAGAATCCGGCACGATAAATCATGTACTGGCAACGTTACATAGAAACAAAGGTGTTGAATGTCCAACTTTGACTTATGCACCTGATGCAAGACTATATCACTGAAGAGAGTGGTCCTGCACTTGAAAGTCATTTTGAGCCTTGCCAAAGGCGTAAGATACTTGAGAGAATAGTTACGTAATATCATTAAGATCAAAGGGTGTATTTGATGTTGTCCAGAAATTTACATTGTGGTTACCAGCCAACTCCCCCGGGGTTATTTTGCTTCAGTAGTTGCCATTAAAAATATTCACACAAATTTTCTGATTGTGACACGTACGTTTGTCATTTTGTGGATATGCTCTGGGAAAAAATAACGTTTTAATCTTGAAATGTGCTGTCATGAATAGAATGAACATTTGTTAATTGCATAGCCATTCATCCCACGCGGCAGGTGTAACTTTTCTGTGCTTTATGGTTTAATGTTTGGCTAAAATAAGCAATTTCACGCACAAATGGTTTAACCATAGAACAAATGTTTGGTAATAAAGGAAAGCCATGGTTAGATTTATGGGCCGTTTAACTGCGAAACCGCAATCAACAGACCTTACTAAAGGCATTAATTCACAGCGAATTAAGCAATTATAAAAGAGAACATGAATTTGGTTTGCATCAACACTTGACTGCATGACAAATGATAGACAGAGTAATAGACAAATATTGATTTTAGTTTCAAAGTAGAAAAAGTTCAAAGTCATGCTTTTATGTACTTTGTAATGAATGAATCTGGCTCACTCACACTGGATATTCTTTACTGACAGACGTTTATTTTTGAGACGGTAACAGAGGTCCGACTTCGAGTATCAGTTGAAATTTCAATAGTAAATACGGAAGTTTCACAACTGATGTCAGTATTGATATGTATACTTATTTGGAATGCCTCATGCAGCATTATATGTCGGAAAATTAAACCCGTAAACAAAGAACAGTATTTTAGCACAAGTGAGCAATTTTGAAACACCGAGTTTCAGAACCCATTTAAAGCAAAGCTTCAGTTACAATGGTAGTGATAGTAAGGCTGGAGCTCTGTAAGAGGTTAATCTCAAGATCTTTTCAAACATTCAAACTAAATGTAGTGTAGAATTACTGAAATTCATCCCTCTTAAAGACACTTTGAAGTCTTTTGTTTTGAACCATCAGTGGAGATGCTTGAAGAAATCTACCGTCATCATTATGCATGCAGGCTTTTCTTACATGTAGTTCTCCGTTTAAAGCTATTATTTTGTGAATTCAATAGATTAAGTATCACAAATCAAAGTTGTGGCAGGGTGTAAACCTACTTGTAACATACAATACTTGAGAGTTTCATACGGGAAGTGCCAACTCGCCGAACAGGGTGGTTTTGATTGCTTCAAAAGTGATTAAAAACTCTCCGAGGGACAGTAGGAAATAATCCCTACTTGGACCTGTGCTGTTTATTTAAGTGTTGCTAATGAGAATTAACAGGGCTTTACTTTGCGCTACTTTAATTAATAACCCTTGTCATGGCGGTTCTCAGAATCGGTTGTTGTGTAAATCTTATCTTAAATCGACACGGTTTCAGAGAACTTCCAACACGCTGTCAAATATCCCATTAAATTTTGTGTTCAATGCGGGAGCTTTCGCATTCCGTCTTTTTTTTTTGTACATAAGTGGAATTTTGTTGACTTTTTTCCATTAATGAATACAAATAATGTAAGGGAAACCTGAGCTTTTTTTTGCAACCATTATATGTAGACCATGATCAATTTAGTCAACATCTTGAGACCTAAGTTACCAAGATGTTATTCTTGTTTCTTTCTCAGCATTTCATCCTCATATGATTACAGATCCTTGTAACGGTACTGGACATAAACGACAACCGTCCGCAGTTCCATCGGCCCAAGTACACGGTGTCCATCTCAGAGAATACGGCGCCGGGCACCGACGTCATCACCGTCACCGCCACCGATCTGGATGAGGATAAGAGACTCTTCTACACCATCCACTCCTCCACCGACCAGATCAGCAGATCTAAATTCAAAATCAACTCAGAAACAGGTACATAATTACCGAAGCTTTCAATAAAATTCACTGTTTTTTGGGACGATAGAATCTATCCATGTTGATGATATTGCTGACAACATGGGCGTTGAAGGCTTTTGTTTGAAACGATTGCTGTGGATATATACAACCAATGTGTCTCGCATAGTTTCAAGCAAAAGTTTCTTTTCTATCAAATAATTCTGAAAGGGATACACCACATAATTTTCACACCATATCCATCTTTAAGTTTTGTATTTAAGGGTTTGTGGTTTCCATCCTTGGGATTGGCTTATTATTATTCCCTTTGAGTTTTTAAGAGTTTGGGTTTTAAACCCTAATTTTGGATATTTTTAAAATCATATTGATTAACAATTGTTTTGTAGTGAGTTTCTAACACTGTCAGGAACAGTTGTTACCATTTAGATCTTGGTGTAAATAATGCACTTACCAATTGTGAATACGTCAGCTGCGTATCTCATCTTTCTGCAGAAATGCTTAAAACTGGAAAACTTCAGGGCAAATCTTATGCTACGCGCATCAATCCCGGCTTTTATTAAAACTTCAAAAACAAAGGGTTGTAGGTCTGTTTATCCCCGTAGAATATCCCATATCATTGATAAGTGCATCTATTTGAATGTTTTAACATTTAGCAGTCTCTCCTTTACGAAGGTACAAACCCTTGCCTTGCCTAATTTTTCAACGCTATTATTTTTTCTTACTATTTTGGTGATGTTTCTATGTTACTTTACAGACAAGCATGGAGCCTGGACAGGTAATAAAATGAACAATAAAAGCAAGAAATGTCGTAAATAAAAATGCCACTCATTTGACCGGGGGTGTCTTCAGTGTAGTTCTGCTGTGCCTTAGTTTCCATGTCAAAGCTGCGTTGCTACTTGCGTTGTTGTCATGACAACCACTTGTTTTCCTTGGAAACTCTCTTTCCTGTCTCTGGTTGCCTTGGACTGGTTTCATCTGTTTCTCTTCTATACTTACTACTTGTATCTTCTTTTTAGAAGTTTTAAATTTTGGCAGTGTTTTTCGCTACGAAGAAAAACCATTGTGTTCTAAACTTAATTAGCTGTAAACACAATTAAACATGTACAGAAGACAGATAATCTGCAAAGTACATGTTGTAAATCCGCAAAATTGCATGTCTGAATTTTCCTGAAGGGGAAAATTGGCTTATTGTGACAGTCTTAAATTTAGAACATCTTTTTAGAGCTTTTTATAAGTTGAATTTATCTTTTTCCTTTTTGGCTGTAATTACAATATGTGATAAAAAATGTGAACCGTTTTTATCTTTTGTTGTATGTCTTCTCTCTCATGCACAACAAGAATGCATGCTTGAAATTATTTTGTAAAGAAATTAAGATTAAATACATGTTATTGGATTAAATATACACCGTTTTATTGTGTATACGTCAATTTTCATCTTGTATTTCACAAGCAACACAAAATAAATGTATAGAAGAACACCCCCACACATAACTAGAATACTGTGTGTGTACTTTAGTCGGCTTTTCTTTTACAGGGGAGGGTGCCAACTTTTTGTAATGAAATGGCTTTTTGCACCAGCTCAGAAAACAAAAAGTACCAAGTCTAATGCCACCACCAACTTTTATTAACAGGATGCTTTTCTAAGTGTGACGATCATTTTTCATTGCTCTGCAAAAATCTGAGCGGTAGAAAAGCTTGGAAGAAAGACACAAGAACATGAAAGAATTTTGACCAGATTTTTGTGGAAATGAAAATGTGACTAAAAATTACTTTTTGTGGTGATGGCTGCGACAATTTTTATCGTACATGTTTTGATGTCTTAGGTTTATTTTCCAATTTATGTTTTTTGTTAACTGTAATTTTACAAATGTTCGAAGTTATTACGGAAACCTAATAGGAGTGAAACACATTCGAAGAGAAATTTTGTGTATGGATAATTAAATTTAAATTTAATGGAAGTTAATCATTAAAAAGATTCGTCACGGGTTGATCGCATGCGACAGTTTTGAAAAAGGTTTTGAAAGTGACTTTGATCTCTTGGTGTTCGTTCCACTCGCTTTGCATTGTCCTTCCTTCTTCTTTCCAACTTTTATCCCTTTTCAATAATTCACTGTGTTTTCAACTTTCAGCACATTTTCTTATTTTTCTGTCTTTTTGTTCTCTTTTTAAGATACATTCGTCCAAGCACGTGTTGGAAATATTATTAAAAGTTTCCACAAAATAAATTTCGTCTTAACATCCCATTTAAACCGAACCCGAATGGGAAACTGGACCACCATTATTTTTAAGCGTGCATGACAATTTTACAAATTTTGGATAGATTTGATATCCATAAACATTGTAAATATTTCAAGTTCCCTTCATCCTCTCAACACATCTCGACCAAATTCAACTTACACATTCTTTTTGTTTGAAATTCTGTCTCTTCTTGAAAGTATTAGTTGAATTTCCTCCAGTAGAAATCACACAAATGTCATATTCCAGGTTCATTTTAAAGAACATCCTGTACAGAGTTCTAATTGTTTAACAGGCGTAATAACTACAATAGACAACTTGAATCGAGAAGCCATAACTCGACACGAACTAACGATCATGGTCAGGGACCAGGGTGCCCCGAGCAAACGAAGTCTTGCGCGCATTATCATAACCATTACCGACCACAATGACCACAGGTGAGAAATCCGACAATATTGTTTAAAATAATGGCACAATTTCTAGCACAATCATTTGGATTTTCATGTTTTGATTGATATTCGGACAGTGGTCAGCTTGAGACATGTTCCATGAAAACTGCTTTATTGTCATGAAATATGTTGATTGTAAGTTTCTTTGAAGAGTAGAAACTGACTAAATACAATTTTAAACTTTTAAGTAAAACTTTCGTTTTAAACTGCCTGATTGTTTTTGCACTTGTCTCTAATTTGACGTGAATTCCCGTGTTTTACGTTTCAGTCCGGAATTCCTGTCGTCTTCGTTCGAAGGACGGGTATTTGAAACTGCGGCGGTAGGAACATCAATTGTGCAAGTACAAGCGATAGATAGAGACCACGACAAAAACGCTGAGATTAAGTACTCCATACTGTCTGGTAAGAGTGTTTATCTTACTTTTCATTTTGATTTTGAGCAGGGATTTTGACGGAAAATTATAAAGTGCACAGGGCTTAGTGAAACAAAAATGGCGCATTTCCCAGGAAATTATCATTGAACTGAATGTCATATCTGTTGTGAAAGTAAATTGAATTAAAAATAGATGTAGATTTTCAAAGGCTTTACCAGTGGATTTTACTCAAAACTTTCCTTTGTACTGACAAAACTTTGTGATTGTTTTTCAAGCAAGATTTCTTTTCGTTCAGTGGAAAGATCTTTTTGAAAATACGACGGGCACTTAAGATCAGGGACTTGTAAAGTCGTGAGTGGGCTGCCAAAAATATCAAATGTAGATATCCCATTCAGTGTGTGTATTCAATTCTAAGGAGATACACAAAAATCTACATAAGATATAAATTAAGTGGGCGACACTTAATCTTTAGAGACCACATCCCGCCTACTATTGCTGCTGCAAAAGGATGCTTAGTTTCATTTCTTAAGAGTCCTTATACTTTACGTTTAAGCTTAATTTGATAAATTGAAAGAAAATAAAATTAACAAAAGTGGGATGGGTTACTACTGTCCTCCTTTTTGCTAATGAGATATTTGTACGTGGGAAATTCTCACGAATACTTGACACGAGAGGTCATTTAAACGCATATTTAAGTTACCAAATGGAGTGGAAAGGAAAATGTGAATGGTACTATATGGTCAAAGCGACAGCCCAACGTCTTTATCCAGGTAATTGCGTGAACAGAATGAATCATAAATTGGCGCGAGACCTGTAAACTGTTGGCTTGTGTTTGGGTATCGTAGAAAGTCAAAGGATAAATAGAGGTCTCTATCTCCTAGTCATGCAGAAGTACACTTTAAATACGAAATGCTTTTACGTATTCGAGTGGGGTAGAGTTCCCCGTCACATTCCCTTGGGCTATTTCCTTTAAGTTTATTGTTCACAACGAAATATTTCAAACATACCCCATTGAACACCCAGGAAGAACTTCCTTTCTGCAGACAAATGAATATATTTCTGTTGGCAATTCATATGACAAATGAATAGATATTAAAGATGGGAAATTTCTGTAAACTAAGTACTCTTCAACTGTATCTTTTGTGACGCTTAGTTTCTCCTCGTCATTCATATATATTTCAATTGGCTTTTGCTGTTTTTTCTTTTGAAAAAGACGCAACTGATTGAAAGGTTTGAAAACATATAATTATGTGTTGTTGTTCGTGTAACTTTGCCACTAATATATCAAAATCACGAAATGATGAAACGCAATTTTTGATACGAAAAAAAATCTTGCCATGTGATCCGTGTATTAACTCTGCAGAAAGTCTTGACAAAGTCAGTCATAAAGTGGCAGGTACTTTTCGTCGAATGGAAGACTGGGGTAGTCTTTTTGTCAATTCGCTCAGCATTACATAAAATTTCGGTTGAAAAAAGTCTGGCAGTTTTAGTCTTTTTACTCTGCAATTCTGAGGCCAAGGTGAGATGAATCATCCCCAATTATTGGAAAAATAGACCAGAATGTTGTCTGTCTTTGAATTATTATCACGAATTATATGCAATAAACGGCACAAATTCTATCCAAAGATGTTGCGTGAACCACATTGAAAGTGAAAACAACTGTACTGAACATTTTGATAATAACACCAGATCAGGAAAAAAAATTGAACAATTTGACTGAAGTTCTTGCAATAATAATAGGGATATTTAGTTTCCATCAAAGAGGATATTCATCTTTGATGCAGTCTTATAAATCATGTGAAGATGTCACATAGCAATAAAAAGTTGCGTGGCACAAAAGGCATTATTAAAAGCATTATGTGTTGAAAAAGCGTGGGTAAGCACAATTCATATGTGACCACCGAATAGGGGATAACAATGTGATTACATAGAACCTTACAGTATCCTTGACTGACTGTTGAGATCAAATTTACTCGAATAACATACTCTGCCGTCTTTTTCGTTGACTCTTTTACAATGGGATTTTCTTCCCAAGAAAGTCATTCATTTTTCGCAGATGACAAGTTAATAGTAGTGAGCATTCCAAAGTCAAAACTGAGCATTGTCTCCCCTTTGTGAGCTCATGAAGCATTGAAAAGATCCTCGTTTTAGAAAATAAATATTAGTTGTCTTTTTACAGTTTGGAAAAAAAAACCCGTTGTAATAGGTGATGCAGTGAAGCAAAAAAAGTTCAATTTTAAAAAAGGTAGGGACACATGAAGTGGATTGAAGCTAAAAGAAAAAGTCGACACAGCCGTTTGAGAAATTGAATTAAACGAGTATGAGCTGAAGAAGCATTTTTCATACTAGTGTGCCATTGAGGTCGCTCAGCAGTGGTAAACATAGAGTAAATGTTATGTAGACTTCAGGCCACTTCCTTACAGGGGCCTGATCCCACATACAGGCCCAGATACGAAGAGATCAAAAGGGATTGCAGAAATTCCCTGCCTCGTCATATTCAGCACAAGTGTCTAGACTGAAAGCTCTAACGACAATTGGGCTTAATACCGAGAGATTGGGATATTTGTGTTGAGTTGGCTGAGGAAGGGGTCCGGAGGCTAATACTTCTTTCTCCGTCCCTTTTTAGGAACTGTCTTATTGGCAAGAAGTTAATGGTCCGATATTTGTCATTTAGTTGTCTTGTCTGTATGTAACTCTTGTACTCTTATTTGCTATGGCTGATGGGTAATGATCAAAAGCCATCTTGACCTTTTAATGGAAGACTTGTTAAGACTCTCCGAGGAATCCGTTTTGTCCAATTGTCCCAGTTTTCTCTATGTAAATTTCACCCCTTATTTGAAGGAACCACAGGATGACAAAACTTTCATTTGATTTAGGTCGTGCTATCTAAGTCAAATAGGAATTTCTGGCTATTGAATTGTGAGTGAAGCAATAATTACGCTCATCTCCCAGAAATAACCGAGTCAAAGTTTGCGCAGAAACAATACAAAATCTCTTTAGAAGCAACATTCCATGGCTGGACCCACGAAAGTGTCATAAAGGCCCAATCTTTATCAACTAGTAAATAGCTTAGCTCGAAATACAGTGCATACTTTACCCAATTCTTTTGTAGATCTTAAAAACAACTTAAACATTGCATTTTATTGCAGTGCATGTACTCATAAAAGTCAACTGTAGTGTTATGAACAAGGGTTTGTTAGATCTTTGGCATTTTTACCATCTAAAGTAGTAACGAAAATTGAAATTCCAAACTGTTATTTACTCGAGAAATGTGAACATGCTTTTCATTCTGAGAGCAGAAAGAAGGTATGGAATTAGTAAACAAAATTTACATGAAAAAGGTGCAACTTAGGGGGCTCTGTCAAGTCTAGTTTACACTTTTTAAATTCAGGTTCTCGTTAATTCGTCCTTACCGTCACATGGTCAACAATAAAACATCAGGCGTGTATGCTGAGCAAATTTTTTAACATTTTTGGCACTTAATTTGTGCTTTCTTTTCCCACAAAGCAAACCTTGTTGTATTAGCTTTTTCAAATGTTGCCTTGAAATGTGCTTGTTAAGAGATCTTAAAAATCTTCGGAGAATTAACTTTTCTGTAAGAACTAAACATAGAGGCGACCATTCTCATAAAGTATTTAAAAGAAAGAAGGATTCCCTTTGAAAATCCATAGATAAGCCTATTATGTTGAGTCTTTTACGATTTATGAACTTGATATGTGAGGAAAAAACAATTTGCAGAAAAAAATGTAGCATGAACAATGGAGGAAGGGAGTGGCCGGACTTCCTTATTTACTTCTTGATACTTTATATCCAATATTTATTGGCGCAACCTCAAATTATCGATACAAAGAATTTGCCTTAGAGATTAAACATGAAAGCCGTCTTCGTTTTACACAGTGAAGCATACCAGACGTTTACAGCATAAAATTATTTTACCCGAACTGGTACAATCATCTTTTTTTGCTTACATTGTCTTGTGACTTGGAAAACTATGTTTCTGGTTTTACGAAAACTTCTATGCTGTAATTTCAAGTTTTACGGATTCAGAGAATGCATAGAAATAACAAACACACACACACACACACACACACAAAACTATCATTGACAGTTGCCGAATAGCTGTGCCCAATATGGTTTTTGGTTGAGTTCTCTTGAATATCGGCGCATTGCGTACACGTAATGTTCGGAGATTTTATCTGAACTTGGGGTGTACTGAGTTTAGCAGGGCTCTGAGGTACGTTTTTAGCTTCTTCAATCTAGCTTATTCGTGCCATCAGTCCAAAATGATTGCATCGAGGTCTAATTCTCAAAAATCTACGGTTCTGTAGACCGCGGTGTTACAATTGTTCGTGAAATTAAAAATAATATTTTAATTTTTTGTTACTATGTTTTTCTACGCTGTGTAATAAATGAAGAGGCACTTATGAAATGAAAATGTGTGGAAATATGACATTCAACATGAACGACGAACTGTGAGATAAATTTTTAAACGAGAATGTTGCCGTACCCGCGCGTACGTCAAAGGTGTAGTCTCCGCACCGAAAACCA
>JBCAUG010729399.1:0-12082 GCA_038406175.1 Haplosyllis leylae | reverse complement strand
ACTGTGTAGCTGTTGACTACGTGATACATGACTATACCTCTTTATTGAAGTACCCTACTTGTTACACTAAAAGGTTTCAGTGATTACTCTTTACAGTATTTACATACCACAAATTCCATGTACTACGCAACTTTGGGACTACGTAACTTTGGGATTCTAGCCGCTTTCACAATAAGCATATCAATATAGAGACTGAGCATGAATAAATCCAGATCAGTTTGAATTAAAAGTGATTGAGATAAAAGTAGCTTTTAATATTGATTTCAAAAATGACAAATTCGATTTAAACCCAAACATTGAATAATCCACTAATCCACTCCTTTGAATATATCTTGCTCGAGTTTACCGTCACCGATCTTTTTCTCTATTCCTTTGCCACAATTTTTAACATAAGTTGTTATGTAATTGTTCTCAGGACATAATGGTGAACACAGATTTCCATGATATGTTTCACAAAGTAAAGGAACAGTTGCCATCGCTACGCGTTCATCATGGTGGTGATGATCTACCAAAGAAACCCAAAGCGAGGGTCCACCCAATGGTGAGCACAATTCAGATTTAGTTGTCATGGTAATCGACTGCTACCAGTAAAACCTAAAAGGTACACCACTCAGTCTCGCTTACAGCGAGTTTAGTTACGAGGAACACCTGGCTAAACACCCTGAAGGAACTTCAGAAAATTCGGACTAAAGCGGAAATATATCACTAATTTGTGACAAAAGCTTTACAATGGAAGTCTATGGGGATTTCAGATTTTGAATGGTGCAGCCTCCACTGTTAATTTTCTGTGATTTCACTGCATATTTACATTTAAAATTTATCTGGTAGAAAGTCCCACTACACAATATTTTCAAACTATGTAATGATTATCAAAGTGGACGCTCAGATGTCCGAGATATTTGTGGATTTTTCAAGGGAAAAATCCAAGAAAAATTCCACCCATTGACTTTAATAGGTCAGAAATTAGCATTATTTCCATTTTAGTCCGAAGTTCCTTCAGGGTGTAAATGGAGCAGATTTCTTTGTATTAAAACTTTTGGCACATTTGTCTATTCATAATTACAACATCGTATTCCACAGAATTTTTAATTAGTTAAAACAAACTCTGGCTTGATTTCTTCAAAAATAATATCCCCTCAATTAGCGCCTCGGGGGATATTATTTTTGAGAAAATCAAAGCAAAAATTCATTTTCATCAGTGTTTAAACATTCAGTACAACGAACACGTGCTCAAAAAGATGCAACGGAACTTGCTGACACTGCAGTCAATGATTTTAATGCAATCAAATCTGGTTGTTGCAGGCGAGTACTCGTTGTAACCGAACTCCTTGTTATTGGAGGACTCAACTCAATCGAAAGAGGTTTTCCATATATCATTTCTTTTGAGCCAATCAGCGAAAAGCCGACATCAACATCTTTTCATGAACCTGGTGTGAAATCAGTAAGAATAGATCTGATTGGCACATATTTGAGTTTTCCCTTAATAACCAGAATACAAAATTGACAGATTTGGCAATTTCTTCTTTCCTACTTTTCCCTATGTTAAATTTATTGCAAGCAGTGTTAAATTTCATAGGATATGCTACTCAAAGCTTTAATTAATAATATGTATTAAAATAATTGGCATGTCAAGATATGTACCAGAAAATAGAACTTTAAACTGAAACACAAAAATGCCAGATCTGTCAGATCTGACAGATCTGGCAATTACGGAAAGACTAGACCGGTGGGCAACGACGAGAGAATTATATTACATAACTTGAATCGTAACTTCTTGTAACTTACCAGGTCAGACTACAAAACTACATTCAGAAGCAGAACCTAAGAATGATAGATTTCTTCAACCAGTTTGATAAGGACGGATCAATGAGTGTCACAAGGGAGGAGTTCGCGCAGGGACTCGAGGTAATATTTCTAAGGGCCCGTTCACACCGAGCGTCAGCGGCAGCCGCAGCGTCAGCGTCAGCGACAGCGTCAAGAGAGGACTACATTGAGTTATAATTGTATCATATACACCAAGCATCAGCAGCAACGGCAGTGGCAGCGGCATCGCTCCAGAATCGGTCCAGAACCCATTTGATATTTTGATGCTAGCGATGTCACTGCCACTGACGCTCGGTGTGAACGGGCCTTAATATATGTCAAACTTTTAAGGTAGATCTAGATCTATAAATTTCCTCCTATAGGCTCTATAATTCTGAAAATCAATTACAGATGATTCCTGGAGTTGTAGATAAGGGATTCATTCAAGTTTTTCCTATTTTGGTTTTGGATCTTGCTGAATCAGACGATTTAGACTAATTCATCTTATCACACATGGTTACTTGAATTGGCTATTCATGGATAGGTGAAATTTTTATTTGCACTATCCATGGAGTAGTTCGCTATTTATGAATAGTTAAAATGTAATGTCGAAGCATGCATGGATAGTGCAAAACTCTTCATGGATATATGAATTATGTGTGAACAAATTACTATTCACAGATAATAAATTCCACTATCCACGAAGAACTTGCCTGATTCAACTGATCAGATGAATTCACCTAATTTCAAAACCAAAATAGGAAAAAAACTGTATCATTATCACATGGTCAATAATCAGACCACTCAATGAACCATTAAAAAATGAAAATTCACGTGGTATAAAATATACGTGAAATACTCATTAGAGATTAACTATTTCAATCCTTTTGACTCCAATGATATTTCGCAAGTTTATATGAATTGCAGGTGAGCATTTCAACGATGTTTTGTTAAAGTATAATATTCAATTGATTTTTTTGTAGTTTAGTTATTTCATTTGTTGATCGAAAAGTATGTTTTACAGACATGTACTTGTATATTTTCTTATTTTCTTGCAGTTATTTATAAAGGTAAACAAAGAACTTTGTACAAAGAGTGTTGTGCATAAAACATTGTACATAAAACTTTAATGCACTGTGTCTCGCTTACAACAAGTTCGGTTAAAACGGCCATCCAGTTATTTACTTGGTACAAAGATGAATAGGAACCACTGTTTGCGAGACGGTGGATGTTCCTGGCAAACCGAACTTTTAACATTGTTGTCAAAGGAAGCTGCCTGGTTTTTCCGGTTGCTTGTTGTAAGCAAGAGACCAATGTATTTTAATGGTGTTGGTCAACCTTGAATATTCAACCTAACCACGACACACACAACTGTAAACATACCCCACTTGAATTTTTTAAAGAATTTCCACTGACGGCAGCTCAGCTCGATACTTGTCAAATATTTTCAATGTAAATAGCTCTGTATAATTGATGGGTGTTTATGATATTTTCTGAGATTTTTACCGACCGCGTACGTAGTACGATAGGGAGGCTATGTTTTCACAGGCGTGAGTCTGTCTGTCCACAAGGGGAGAGGGTACCCGAAACCATACAAATAGCCAGGGGTTCTGTCAAGGAGGATCTGTCCAGGGGGGTATCCAAAACCATACACATAGCCAGGGGGTCTGTCAAGGGGGTCTGTCCATGGGTGGGGGGGGGTACTCCATCTCAGCTGCGGGGACCCCAGCGGGGGGATACCCCATCTCAGTGGGAGGGTACTCCAGCTGGGGGAGGGGGAGGGGTACCCCAAAGAGATGGGGAACCCCCTGGCTGAGATAGGGCACACCCCCTGGGATAGGGAAGCACAGCGAGCACTTGCTACGCCGCGGTCGGTATGCCTCTTGCGTTTTCACGCAGGAGGACTTTCTTGTTAACTTTAATTTCTACACTTTGCGGGAGTTCTTAATATTTACTCGACTGGTCCGGTACTTCCATCATTTGACTAAATTTAATTTTCAGACAATTATTTAACTGTTGTGTGATGTTCACATATTTTTAGTAACCGTATTATAAGGGGGCATCTCTCTCACATTGGTCTGATTCCGTATGAGAAAAAATGAGATTTTAATTGTCCAGCAATATACCTCTTTTTAAAAATATTTTTGTACTTTTGCGTTTCGTGTGTGTTTAAAGTTCGATTAATGGCTCGTTCACACTGCACGGAACCAGGAATGGAAAAGGAACAATGGGTTACTATAAATTATACTGTACTGTTCACACTGCACTGAGACAAGGACAGGAACCTGACCCATTGCCTCCTATTGTGCTGGTCCCAGTCCCATTGCCGTTCCCGGCCCCCATCCATGCAGTGTGAACGAGCCATAGCAAAACGGTTATTGGCATAAATCAAAAATAAATGTGACCGTGAATTGAGCGTCATTTGCCATTGCATTGCTACGTTACAAAACGTCATAACGTATTTTCTATGAATAAATTTCGCTTTGTCCAAGACATTCTGAACAAAATATCCCAAGGCCCGAATTACTCACTTCACAATGCTCAAATGAAAACCTTTTTTTATTCTTTTCAAAAGGAATCCGGAATAAAGATGACGACGGATGAGATCAACATGCTGCTCAACGAGCTGGACAGAGATGGAGACGGAGAAATTAATTACAGGTATCTGTTGCGACGTACATAAGTCAAGTGCTGGTATTATCAGGGGGTTCAGCTGGGTGGATTGCATAATATAAACAAATCGGAAATGCATGAAGATGAACAGTGGTAAACCTCATTCAAGTTTAATCAACTTCATTAACATTTAATTGATTTATGTTTAATTGTCTTTAACTGACCATGTCAGCAATCAATTTACTTTTTCAAAAGTTTTGAAAAAACTAAACATAATTTTCAAAATGTAAATATCTGAAAAAATAATACATAGAAGTGATTACCCTATAGGTATATTGTAAAAACTAAATTATTAGGGACAACATAAGGATGAACACTAAAAAGACAAAAAAAATACAATGAAAAATAAGTTTCAGAAAGAAGTACTCACATCTTCACTATAAATGAGTAAAATCAGAAAATATATGTATCACATGAAAGATTTACTCCTTTTGAACAAAATGCACTAAAACATTTTTGTGATGCCTTTCTATCAGATGGATATTAATGGATTTAAATCGGGACTTTTCTTCCTCTTGTATGGCCCATTAGGGCCAATGGTAATCAATTTCACATGCGATTTTTCAATGGTATGCATTCCACCGCGCTGATCCCCCTGCTGTCGATGGAACCCTGTTGGAAACTCATCAGGAGACTTTGTACAAAATATGAACGATAGGACATTAGTCATTTTTGTGGGGTAACTGATGAACCCCTTTTCCGACTTCTCGTGATATCTGCTCTGATTTCCAAAGTCAGTATTGATCCCTCACTTACGTCCTTCCTTGCCTGCACGCGACGGTAGACACGGGTTTCTCATATTCATTCTAGTGCCACACCCGCTAACCACCTGTTGTCCAGCAAAATGATTTCTCCTATATTTTTCACAGTGAGCTGGTGATAGGACACCATGATTTTGCTGAGAGGGAGAGAAAGGTGACAACAGCTCCACTGATGCAGAAATAATCAAGACAGCTTCAACCACACCACAACTTGACTTAACTGAACAATAAATAAACATCCAACGTCTTGGGGAAGGTCTTTTAAATCAAATGAGGTCCCTACGCCACAGTGTGCAGATGCATTTGACAGAATTTTGTGAACAGAAGCAGTCATACCTAGTTTTTTCTAGATTCGAGAGACAAATATTTAACCAAATATTTATAAAATCTAAAATGCACTACAAAATCATAGTGAAAGAAATTCCAGTCGGAAAATTCGGGTTAGAATCTGTACTTGTAATTTGAATTCCTTTTACTGTGTAACTCGCATTATGTCATATTATCCAGTTAAATCCGTCCATTTCTCAATAAAATCTAGCTTGAATTAAGTGCGTATTTTATTTGAGTTAGTTTATTTGTGTGGAAACATAAAAACCGCAATGCTACTATAATAGAAACAGTGGTGCAAATTCATGAAACTTCGTCTTGTCAGTCTAGTTTTTTTCAAAATGACACGATTTTTGTCTAATTAGACGAATTAGATGAAACCAATGGTACATGAATTGGGGCCTATTTAAAGCTCCTAACAGCCATAAATGTGTCTGTGGCATAATGGTTAAAGCAGTGAGTAAATTAATCAGGAGATCTGGGGTTCGAATCCCACTTTTTCAAAATTATTTTTATCAAATTCATCCAATTAGATGAAAGAATTTTTTTTATTGTCTGTGTCATGGCCTCACATCTAGTTGAAAAATGAATCTAACATTTAATTTAAAAATTATTAAATTTAAATAACTAATACCATGTCCATTGTCCTACATTATGTCCTATTTTCTTCCAGATTTATACACGTGTTCGAATCCAGATCCAGCAAAACCCCAGATGATACATTCACGTCATTGACAAAAATACCCAATTTTCCTGTTACTCAAATGACAATCTAGCTTTCTATGGTTAAAGCTTAACCCAAACCAAGCGAAAGCGAGAGGGATTTTCGCTTTTGCTCCGATTGGTCTGTAAGCTGTTAAGGAAGCGATGGTGCTTTCGCTTTCGCTGGTGTAAATTAGATACATCTATATAAATCCATATATTCCTTTTTTTCGTTTTCGCTTTCGGTCGGTGTGGGTAGACCCTTAGACTACTTTTTTTTAATTGGTTCAATTATCTCAACTTGGAAAAACCAATGTTGCACTGATGTAACTGGTTTAAGACATTTGATTAGTTCCAATTCTGCTTAACATTAAAGCTCTACCCACACCAGCGAAAGCGAAAGAGAAAGCGAAAAAGATTTTTTGGGGTTTCTTTTACTTTGATGTATCTCTGATTAAATCGCTCCTGGACCCATTGGAGCGAAGCCGAAAGAGAAACGAAATCTCTAGGTTGGACTACATAGATTTATGTCATGGTAACTCAGACCAAGCGAAAGCGAAAGCGAAAATCTCTTTCGCTTTCGGTCGGTGTGGGTAGACCCTTAGACTTCTTTGTTTTTAATTGGTTCAATTATCTCAGCTTGACAAAACCGATGTTGCACTGATGTAACTGGTTTAAGACATTTGATTAGTTCCAATTCTGCTTAACATAACAACTAGTTAGTACTTTGACTTGAATGTAACCTGTGGTTGTGGATGTACTTGAAGAAGTTGTAGTAATTGCGGTTGTTGCATCATTGCTCGTGCGTATGGTGGCACTATTGATATGGTGTGGTTCTTTCCTTGGGGGTCTGGAACATACTGACCAGTGGCCCAATATGGACTATGGGTCAGCAAACAAGTGGAATCAAGTGGAATATTGAATCATTGGCCAAATTCCCAACAATAAATTATATTGCTCTCGGTTGAAAAAATATGTCAATTTTTTTTATTACTAAATACTAGTTGATAGATTTGTATTAAACTTGAAATAGTGAAAAAATTCAAGGTGCCATTTTTCCTATTGATATTCTACCATTGGTCATGAGGGAAGAAGAAACTGCCTGGCACCTTGGTCCGCCTGCCCATCTGAATACGACCTGTGTAATGGGGTTTCTGTGTATGTTAACTGTAACTTCCTTAAAATGGGAGACTACTTTTGATCGAATTATCATCATTTCAGATGTTAGGCTAAGGAACCACTGTACCTTGCATTTATCTTTATAGTGTCCTAAACTATTAAATTATCTGGATTTTAATCAGGATCTCAACAAGCACTGCGTGTCCCCGAGCCCCCAGTTCAATCAACCGTGACTGGATCGATCAAGTGCAGCCAACATCAATGATGTAACAACATATCCGGGGGCACCGGGAAACACCCCGACAAGATGGCGACCCCCACACCCAACACGGATTTTATAAAGTACAAAAATGTCAGACTTTTGCGGGAAAACTTACTTAAATTTAATTAGGTACACTCATTTTGACTGGTTTTTAAAAAGTTTGTAAATGTTGTCTGTGTCATTCTTTGCAAGCATGACCATTAAGGACTAGTCAGAACAACTACCGTCAGGGTGTAGCTAAGATGATTCTCTGAAAAAAACTGGAAGGTACAGTGCCTCATCAAACATATATATGTAAGAGATTAATTGTACAGTTCATGCTAATAATTCTCAAATTGATCGTCTTTACCGTTGTTTTGATACCGAACTTTATAGAATAGCATAATTAACTTCATATACATCTGACATATGTTTAACCTCAGTACTTATAAGGATGTCTTCAATTATAAATCATTTTCCATTGGTACAAAGTCAAAATGATCAATTATAAAACAGTAAGAAAGGTTAACTCAAAAATAAGAACCTCTTGGGATAAAATCTCATATTTGATGGACAAAAAGGGTGCCTACTTTTTCACTTCTTTTAAAACTAAAAACAGTGATTTTGGATATTCCCATATATTCTTGTAGTTGTATTTCTGCAGGTCAGATGGAATGATCATCAACAATTTTCAAATCTAAAATTTAAGGGGAAAAGAAAACAAATTGCACAACTTAACTAAAAGCAAATTGAGCACCTTGGCTTAATAACCGGACATCTATAGATCTAATTCTTTTTCTTTTAAGTGGGAGGGGATGATTTCAGAAGCAACAGTTAAACTAACACGGTGGGTCAAAATGACCATTACTAGAAATGAACGTAAAATATGGCGCCGCAATTGACCAATGGGCATTGTTCTTCGAGACTTTGTTGGAGTGTCTATGAATAAAATAGCATTGCAATTAGTGTCCGTGTATATGATTGGATACCCGACTTCACGTTTATTTCTAGTAATGCGACAAATGACAGATGCTCTTTGTCCAATTAACGAGGTGATTAAAATCCAATGCTTCAACCAGCTGTTTAAACGAGACAAAACCTGTTACTATCGTGAGTCCTCTACCAACAGGACATTCTTTATGTTCTTCATAACTTATATTTCACAAACGATTCAATATATTCATATCATTTTTGGTTAAACTTTAAATTGTGTTAATTTTCCATTTGGGATTTATATCTTTGATTCAAATGCAAATAAAATATGTAAGACTAATCAGATTTTAAAATATTTATCTTCAAAGTGTTCTGCATTGCTCTCCTGATTTTATTTAGCCCAAAAACCAATGCTCATTTGACACCTACTCAACTTTAACATTTCAGTTTTTAGGTCATACAAAATTTACCAAAGTAACACTGAATAGTTGCACACAAGAAAGGAAAAGTAATGTATTTTTTACATATTTTAATCTTTATTTCAAGTGAAAATAAGTTTAATAAAGAAGATATGATAGAATTTTGAAATTGATATGAATATCCTCTCTCGTTTGCCAGCAGTTATTTTAAGAATTTTTTTTAGATATTTGTGAAAGTTTCCTCGATATTTACCAACCAATTACGTTTGATAGTTCACTTATCACTGAGTACGTGGCTATGAGATCACAGTCGGATTGCGGCAAGTCTTACAGTAAGACCACAAGGTCAAGGCCATAACCTCCCATACATAAGGCTACCCTCTGCGGCTAAGCACGCCAAGTGTTGTACATGAAGAGTGTTCACTGAGTATTTAATGAGGTTCTGCAGTGAAACTGAAGAGTATCAAAAGATATTTTCTACTCTGATACCTGAATAGTGTTTACTGATTGTGTGTCCTTGACCTTGTGGTCTTACTGTTAGACTTGCCACAGTCCGACAACAGTCGTAAAGAAGCAACAGGCTTGGTTCACTAGACAATACATTACTACAGAATAATGGCTTAATAGATCATTGATTGGACACGGTTTAATTATACATAAACACTCGAGAGTTTCGTAGATAACACAACATTGAAAATGTTGACATTGACAAATCTGTCAACTTTGTGCTTTAATTTGGGAGAGATTATCAGTGGTGTATGGGGTATATATCCAATTTCTTTTTTTGGGAATTTTTAATCAGTATATTACAGACGTTCTTTTCGCAAAATTGTTGACATTTGTGATTTAAAGATAAAAGAATTAGTGGTTGTCAGATATGCCAATTTTGTGTTGTGATAATTTAGGAAAAAGTCGATGGATTACCAGAATCGTCATCTTTTAAGCTTCTGTTATATCTGAGAAGGCAAAGGTCGTGGAATGTTGTATGTATTGGTATTACTGACATTGACGAATGTATATTTCACCTGTGGTAAGTTTTTTTTATTAAAAAAATAACACCCACTTTGTCAGATTCGTGAGTTTATCGACTATTTGATGAAACGTTTTTGTATTGAAGGTAACACTGTAGATTATAGAGGTTCGACATATGAACTGATAACTGTACGAAAGATGCATTCTGAGGCGAGACAGGCCTGTCAGAACCGCGACATGGATCTGGCTGTTATCACTGATGAAGATGAAAATACGTTTGTCTCCGGGTTGATAAGGTAAGAACGCATTAGAAAATGTGTGCAGGTGTATGAAACACGAACACACACACACACGCACATTCACATACCTGCACACACACACACACACACACACACACACACACACACATATCCTGACGCACAGGTATACAGAGAGACAGACAGACAAACACACCATAGCAATGTCGATGTCAGGAACGTATAATTACCTTCTATTGATGAAAAAAATTTTTCCTTTACTGTAGTTCGCAACCATCTCCGCAAGACACCTGGATTGGACTGTACAAAACAGCAGATGATCACAGCACGCTCAGATGGGTTGATGACACGCCATTCGTGCTAAATGACCCTGCGTACTACCAACCATGGTGGGATGATGAACCGGATAACCCAGTTTCAAGAGGGGTACGAATGAGATCCAGAATTGCAGATTGGGCCGATCAACATGAGACCTTTCAATACTGGGCCATTTGTGAGAAACGTAGGTTGACCTTTGTTTAAAACTGCTTTTGGTTAAGTAAACTTTTTGCTTTTAAAATAAATTTCTTTAGTGCTTCCTAAACATTAATTCCAGGCATTACTACAAACAAACCTGACAGCGGTACTGATCTGTATTATATTTACTACAATACACCAATGACCTTCACCTTCATCATGACCTTCAAAGCGATCACTGTGACCCACTGCGTGCTCAAGTGTAACCTGGCAACAGGATGCTTCGTCGTCAAGGTTACCAGCAGTGATGACGTCACAGGGGAAGTGCAGTGTGACCTGTACAAAGAGGATGATGGAAACACATCGGTCACCATAACGGACTTCTACATCAAATTGTAAAATCCTGTCATTGAGATATTGTGACATTTACAAAACGGTGGACAAATTACTTGAATATTTAATCTGGAGAAACTTTTCATGGTGTTTGTCTTTTGCTAAATGATAACAGAGAAAGTCACGTTTACAAAAAAAAAATGCATCTGTTCACTTTTGCCTGCGAAATTTATGTTAATTTCCCACATGGAATTTGTTGTGGTTACAAATTTATAGAAAAACATCTTCATCGAAAAAGTAACAAATCGGTCTGCCAGCATTCGACAGTAAAATGAAATTAACGAAAAAATCGTTTCATACGAAATTCTACTTGCTGAAAACACTACGAACTTTTCAACTATTAACCAAATCAATCACATCATAAATTCATGAAGGTGTTAAATTTGTCACAAATATTAACTAATAACTAAAACTTTTTTGGTGATTGACACTAGGCTTAGGATTAAAACTTCATGCCAATTAGGCCATGGACCATAAAATCAAATTTTTATTTACTCTTTGTTATTTGTAAAATAAAATCACCGCTGAGTTTGTTGGTGCACCTGTTGAGCTCGCATGGATTACACAGATCCAATATGTATACATCATGCCGTTGAGGCCACAGATTATTTTGTTTATTCTAGTTTTACCTACGATCGGTCACACTCTGCCCTTTCAGGGTTAGGAGATATTCCCTTTGCTAATAGAATGTGGCCAAGAAATGTAACACTTTTCTGAAAGAAAAAAGATTTCTTTGGTTTAATTTTGAGGTTGAATGATTTTAACCTTTCAAGGACCAGAACTATCCTGTCCAACATCTGGTCAAATGTTTCACTGAATGTACAAATGTCGTTCAAATAAAACAGTAGTGTCACATATTGCTGGTCCCCAATACACATCTCCATGAGCCTACAGAAGCTAGCACCAGCATTGGTCAGGCCAAATGGCATCCTTTGTAAATTCATAGAGGCCTGATGACCCTGCCCTAAATGCTGTTTTTGGAATATCTGCTTCCTCCATAGCCATTTGGAGATATCCCTGTGCTAA
>JBCAUG010729388.1:0-12082 GCA_038406175.1 Haplosyllis leylae | reverse complement strand
GGCAGGAGATTTCTGAAGTGAGCTTTGTTTCATGCACCACTTCACACGTTGGACTTTGTTCATTTCTAGAATCAATAAAGCATGACTTTATAATGGACATGAAGATTCAGGCTGGCAACCAAATAGTGACTTAGCTCAGGGGTAGAGCATTGGTCTCAGGATCTTAAGGTCCTGGTTTCAAATCCCACTGGGGGCAATTTTTGACGAATTTTTTTACTCTTCCCTGTGCAAAGATCTGTCAGATAATCTGACAGAAATGCCTATCATGAAAAACTCCATTGAGTCAAGAAATTATTCAAAGCCACAAAATGAAATGGTGCATGAAACATGGTTTAATTTATTGATGCCCTATTCTGCCAGTCTATAGATTCAGACATATCCCCTTAAATTTGGTCCCAGTGCACAAACCAACACCAGTAAACATCTGCAGTCACCCCCTGAGATAAGAAACGTGAATGCTCCAGTTGCTAACTGGAAGGTGTACAACATAGAAAACTGATTTAAGAATAATATTAGTGACATTTCTAAAATATGGGAATTTACATATACTCAATATTGGCCGGTAATCAATCATAAATTGTTTTGAAGTTATAAAAACAAAATGACAGCTGTGAATAATAAGAAAAACAAGGTGAGCTGAATTTAAAGTGTTCGATAAAGATTTTTAACAAGATAGTAATTGGGCACCATATTTCTAAAAAATGGAAAATCACATACTCAATATCCTTTTAAATTATCATTGTGTATTTATCCACTGAAATATAGACATTGGAATGGAATATTTTGTTGAAAAAGTACTGAATTTTGACATTTTCTTCTTCAGCAACAAGTCACGAGTTCCGTTTGGATTTAACCTTTGCTTTATTTGTGTGTAAATTGAGTCCACCATTCTGACCTGGACCTGCCTGTCGTGCGCGGCCGGTAATCAGTCATAAATTGTTTTGAAGTTAAAAAACAAATGACAGCTGTGAAAAATTAGAAAAACAATGTGAGCTGAATTTAAAGTGTTCGATAAAGATTTTCAACTGGATAGTAATTACACAATTTGTTAGTAATGGCAGATCCAGGATTTTATAGATTAGGGAGCACAAACCGCGAAGATGGGGTGCTAACATATATTTTTGGCCATTTTGTTGCTAATAAAATGCATGAAAATGAGAAAAATTGGGCATCAATGGTGTCTCCTTGGTTTTGCCTATAAAAGTGATTTCAGGCAGCCGAGCCAGACTGGTCGAGTGGTATCCAGTGCTGTGCTTGCAGCACAGACAATCGTGGGTTCGAGTCCAGCCCAAACCTCCACCAATGCTTGCAGACATGTCTGCAGGTACATGGTTGAAAAGGCTCAGATGCGATGCTGACCTCTATACAGTCAGCAGGTACCACACCAGAGGTGAATATGGGGATCACAGAGGTGAGAAAGAACACAAAAAAGAGCATCCACCCTGGCTTTGAAACACAGGGCAGACATCACTAGAAGTCCAAAAGAGGGGTATCAGTGGCCCCACAAAAATGACTTATGTCCTCAAAAATTTTTTAAAAAAAGAAAGAAAGTGATTTCGGACACTGTAAGCAAGGCTGATTGGAATGAGAGTGTTGTGTTTGTGAAATTGTAGAAAATTGGACCATTAATTTTTTTCCAAATAACTTTCTTTCAAATCTGCAAATTCAATGGATCAAGACAAAATCCAAAAGGGGATGTGAAGGGAAGTGGAGAGATCATTAGATGGTTTAAGTTTATAATTAAACCACCTTATATATACCATTTTGAATCAGGAAGTTGGGACTCTTTCTATTGGAATTTTTTTATCAAATTTGGACACAAGATACCTTATGACATCTCCTTTCTGATCAAATTTGAAATATGTCAATTTTTGACAACTCCAAGGACATTTAAGTATTTTCTTAATATTTTGTGCCTTCAGAAAATCAAAGTTCTCTCGATGAAGGAGTGACAAATCTTCCATATATTATTAGGTCTATTAGTCTGAGATGGGTTGGTAGGAGCCTTGTTGGTACACAGCACCTTCACACGACCATGACACATATGGCTATATGATGGTGCCATTTTTGAGGGGGTGCAATACACTTAAGGAGGCTAGAGTCATTTGGGACAAAGTCATTAGATGTGGGAAACACTTTTGGAGACATTGTCAATACAGGATAGATTAAAAGCATTTCAAGGCGGGGTTTCCATTCAAAAACTTGAGATATAGAGGGGTAATCAACATGACCCTTTTCATTAGAAATGCTGAGGAAAAATGGAATTATGATAAATTTGAAGTACTAAAAGTCATTAGATATCTATAAAACTTTTCCTAATAATTAGTAATGAGAATGTGAAAAAGAATATGTAAAAAAATTATGGAGTCACCAGCCAAACTTTTCCACAACAGACTTTTAAGTTATTTTGATAGGTAAATTGCATTCTTGTGTGGTGGCAAATGTGTGATAGCTAACTTAAGGGGGTGTCATTGGCCATCAAAAAAGTTGCATTTTTGTCACATTTGCGATGGCTTTAAGGACACCTGGCAATGACTTATTTCATCAAGAATCAGTTTATAGGTGTATCCTAAGGTGTTCTAAATGTCTTCTTTCAAATGTTTGAATATGTCACCTGTTGGCTCATTGCTTGACCATTAAATAGATCTACTAATTTTGGGGATTTTTTCAGATGTCAAAAAGTTGTAATTTTTTTTGAATAGACTAACCTTGGCAGATGCACCACTTGGGGATTGGACAAAGTGAGGTTTCTTCAAAGGCACCATGGGAGAGCCCTCTGCAGACACAGCTTTGATGTCACGTGTACCAAGAACATCATCAGAGTCTAGTATCACCATTTCTTCTCCTCTGCTGACACCTTTGTCCCTTTTAGAACTGCTCTCTCTGGCTCATCCTTTGGTTGGGTGAGCTTGTGATGCCGCATGGTGATGGAAGAAGTGGGAGCCACCTCAGGGGCAAAACCCTCACCACCCGCTGGAGGCAACCATTGCTGTGGAGGGGTGGTCAGAGTTGAGACAGGGGTAGACTGTCCATAAGTAGATCATCTGAGCAAAATTGAGGATGAAACGATAAACTTCAATATTCACCAATGCGACGATCCCCGCTGTAAGGAATTACCATGTAGTTTTGAAGTCGTTAGACAATATGCCGAAAAAGTAGTAATTATGAATTAAAGATTATCAAGTATTGAGATAAATAAATAGTAAAATAAACTGACCTCTTTGTATCATTAGATTCCGGCAGGTGTGAATATTTTGGCGTTTCTTATGTTCTTTTGCAGAATTAAAATCTTTTAATTTCTACAGAATTATTACCTTACTTTCCGATGGATTAATTGCCTACAACAGTTGGGAGAATAATACCCTTAATTTTTGGATGCACTGTTGAGCCATGAAATAGACGGAACGATATATATATTTAAAATGCAACAGATGTCCATCAAAGACATTCACGTCAATTACCTATACAATTATACGGCACATCTTTTAGGTACTTCGATACAACATACACTTTGCAAATTTATTAGCAGTCCTTTGAAGAACATAATATTTTAAGATATCCATGAAAGTTTCAGAAACATTCACCAGCCAATTATTGAGTAATCACACCACAAAGATGACCAAATTTGCCATTGAAATCAATGGTAATCTGCAGTTTTCTCAAATTTGGCATTGGTGAAACTTCTTAAGACTTCACACAATGTTGCAGATGTTAAAAACTTGTGGCTTCAGATAAAAGTTGTTGACTTACTCAATATCTTTCTATTTTTAAATTAAGATTTTGATGAAATTTTAAGTGTTATTTTGTCTCCCAAAAGGCTTCATGGTCCACTGACCATCCAAATGCATTGTAATTGACCACTGTTAAATGTGCAGCAAATGGTAAATGAAGCTTGACTGTTTACATTTTGGCCCTGAACACATGTGTCATGGTGTGACCTTTCTCTACTCGTCGTACCCAGTTCTCCGGTCTACTAGACGGGACAAGTGGGTACCAGTCATTGCTGCCAACGCAACAGCTCCTGGAGCTGTTGTGTCGGGAGGGACGCATTGGCCCCTATGGATGCGGGTTGGACACAACTTTTCATACCCATCGCACATGCATAGTACTCCTCCCTAGACCTATAAAAGGGGCTGCATTTGCCCAAAACGGAGAGTCTGATTCGGTCGGCCTCTCATTCAACAGGCTCAACCCAGAAGTCGTCTACCCTCCAAGATCCCTTGTCGTGACATTCTTCTCATGCAGCAAACTCGTCGCTCCCCGCTGAGGTCTACAGTGTTAACTTAAGTTGTCGTTAGTCTTTTATTTGTTGTCGACACTTGTCGTACGCAACAAGTGATTTTCCATTGTTACCGACAAGCCGTACACGTCGTCGGATTCGCCGAACCCAACCCCATACGTCCGGTAATTCTGTATCCCCCTATTGCCATGGCCTAAGAGCCTCGTGCATAGAGAGGTTTGAGTAACTCCGAGACGAGAACCACCACCACCCGTTTTATGACTAGTGATGCCGCACCCGACTAGAAATTAATTGTCGCACGCAGTTAACAGCCCTGCTAGGTTAGAGTTGCGCACACGTCGTGTATTGAGAGTCGTCACCATGAGGGATCCCGATTCGTCGTTATCCCTGGACAAGCAATTCTTCCCCAACCCCGGTCGTACCACTAATGTCATGTGCGACCCGCGACACATGGCTGTGATGTCAATATTGTAAAGAACTACCTTAAAGTTTCCCACAAGCACAGTTGACTCTGTGGTGTAATGGTTAAAGCAGTTGAAATATAAGCGGGAGATCCTGGACTCGAACCCCATTTTTGTAAAAATTCTTTTTGTTCAATTTATCTAATTAGAAAAGACTTTTGAAAAAACTCGAAGGTGAATGTCGGTCTACTTTCCCAGCAATTGTCACCAAATATGGGCGCCCAGTCAACCTACCAAGTATTCAAGTTTTTCATGATAAGCACATTTGTCAGATTATCTGACAGATCTAAAATTACACAGAACAAAATAAATTTCATCAAAAATTGCCCACAGTGGGGTTTGAACCTACAACCTCCTGATCATCATTCTAATGCTCCAACTGAGCTAAGTCATTATTTGGTTGTCTGTGTGAATCATTTTCCTTAAATTGATTTCACTGAATTCGCAAACTCAGTGAATCATGACTAAATCCAAAAATGGTATGGTTACCAGAGGTATTACCAAGCCAGGGAAGATATATTACCATTCATAGTATCAGAATATGCAATTGCATTACTACCTCTGGTTAGATTACCATTGTGATTCACCACTGTGAATAGATACCAGCCCATGCAGAGACAGTAATGGAAATATCTTTGTTCACCACTACATCTAGGAATGTATCTGTCATCAGATATGGAGTGTGTCTGGTAACCATACTACTTTTGGATTTTGTCTTGATTCACTGAATTCGCTTTTTATTCATTGAAAGTCATTTATGAAAAACTCAATGAAAGCCGTTATAAGTCATGCTTTATTGATTCTAGAAATGACCAAAGTCCAAAATGTGAAGTGATGCATGGAACAAACATAGCTAACTTCAGAAATCTTCTGCCCAACAGAATCCCGCCTTGCTCTGTTGGTAAAGTATTAGAGTGATGATCAATATTTCACTTATGAACATTTTGTAATTAGTGCGCAAGAATTCCCATCTATTAGCACAGATTGTTCGGGCAAATATTGCTAATTTCATGGTTTGAGAGATTAAGTTGGGTGATCAGGTTTTACACAGGATTCCATTGTTGTTGGTCTCTTAAGGTAGTTCTTTACAACATTGACATCACAGTCATGTGTTCAGGGCCAAAATGTAAACAGTCAAGCTTCATTCACCATTTGGTACACATTTAACAGTGGTCAATTACAATGCATTTGGATGGTCAGTGGACCATGAACTTTTTTGGGAGACAAAATAACACTTAAAATTTAATCAAAATCTTAATTTAAAAATAGAAAGATATTGAGTAAGTCAACAACATTTATCTGAAGCCACAAGTTTTTAACATCTGCAACATTGTGTGAAGTCTTAAGAAGTTTCACCATGCCAAATTTGAGAAAACTGCAGATTACCATTGATTTGAATGGGAAATTTGGTTATCTTTGTAGTGTGACTACTCAATAATTGGCTGGTGAATGTTGCTGAAACTTTCAGAGATATCTTAAAATATTATGTTTTTCAAACGACTGCTGATAAATTTGCAAAATGTATGTTGTATCGAAGTACCTTAATAATGGACACTTTCTTGGCCTTTATCTTAATCATAATGCCTCCTAAATTGAAACACAAATTGACAGATATGTCAATATTGTGAATGTTGTGTTATTTACAAAAATCACGATTATCAAATTTCCAGAGCAGGTAGCTTCTCTAAATTTTCCAGAGTGCTGAAAATACGAAGAAACTTTACCTGAAACTACCCTGTAACCTCAGATGAATTTAATATGCTGCTTTAAATGTTGTAAACAAATGTAATGCCCAATGGCTCCAGGTACTCTTTACATTTCGCATCGATGTAGTCACTTTGTTCCCTTGAGAAATAGTTAATAAAATCCCCAATTTCTCCCTTCCTGATAAAATTTGATCGCTCAACTTTCCAGGAAGAGTTTTGCAACAGAGGCTGGTATTTCTTGGACATTTCTTTTACAGTAGATTTCTCCACAATGATATCAATGGCTTTATCAGATGGATTGTGGCCAATAAACTTTGCAATCTTCATGACGTGACCTCTGTGGTCTTCTTTCATTTCTTCATATCTCAAAACAAGGGAGTTCTCTCTATCCTTGTTAAACTTGTACCATTCCGCAATATGTTCAAAGTAATCACCCCATGGAAGTTTCTTCTCTTTAAAACGTTCAAAGAACTGGTCCCAGGTGCCGTTAAATGCTCCCATAGTGCCATCGCTTCGCGCATGATGATAGTAGGAAACCAGGGTATCTTTTGGATTTCGTATCGTTTGAATGACTCGAAGATTGGGATGTTTCTCCAATTGAGGTTTCCATAGCTGGAAGGGCAGATGGGTTTTCATGAACCTTGGTGACTGTAACATCCTGAATTGGTCAGCCCCCATTTCACCACTCGGTGATTCCTTTTCAATGAATGGTATTTTCTGGTAGAAATCTTTCAGCGAGAAGTCACCTCCTTCCTCCAGCTCTTCAGCTTGTTGTATCAGGCGTATCATTGCCATGACCCATGTTTGGCCTAAAAAGGAAAAAGAGACGAACCTACATGTTACATTGGATTAAAAAATTGATTGCATCAGAATAACCTGTCCGTTCTAAGTGCACAAACTGCATGAAAATATTAAAAATTTGCCGCTTTCAAGAGAGCGCCTGGTACACAGACTAAATTAAAGATATGCTGATTCATTATTTTGAAATGTGAAAATTGCAATGGTTTTTCTCCAGAAGCACCTTCTCCAGTTAATGTAAATCAAATGAGCAGACTACTTCGCCAAATCGATTGTCAGATTGGACTGACCAGTCTTTAGGTAGGTTCCTATGATGACATCTGAATCATCAAGATCCACGTTTAGTGCCGCATCCACAGCTGTTCTCGGCCACGTTCCTAATTTGGCCCCGGGTGCAAGCTTTCCAGGAAGCCACATGCCTGAAACAAGAGAACTAACTTTGCAATTTGGAGTGGATTACAGTACGTGTGTTCTCTTAAAATTGATCTCTTAATACAAGAAATGTGTGTGGTTTTTTCTTTTCCCAGTTGAGGTCTCAATTTGGGATTAGCTACCCACGAAGTTTTTTGCAGAATTACATTGCAAAACAGTCACATAGTATCAGCGTCTAGTTCCGGTAAAAGTACTCTGGTACTTACCTGGGATGTACTCATAGTACCCAACATCATGTTCATACAGAGAATTGTCGAAGGCCATTGCATTCGTCGCCAAAAATCTGTAAGAACGAATATCTGTGAGAATACTCTTATTTGTACTTAAGCGTAAACAAGTTACCAACCGATCATTCATTGTAGAGCTTGGTACTTATGTGCAAATGGAACAAAATGATGATAAACAAGACTACACAACGTATATTTTCCGGCAGTAGAGTCTATTCACTCCCCCAATATCTCTGGGCCTTTTAGCCCTCCAGAGAAACGAATTGATATCCATTGCCTTTCTGTGCACTTACCCTTTACGATTAGGCAGTTGATATCAGACAAATTTCCCAACAACTTAGTCCGATACCTGATGGAGAATGGTGAATTGCTGTTACATCACCAGAGAGTAGACGGCGAGATATGTATCATTCCGACCTACTTGATGAGGTGTAGAATTAGGTGAGTTTGAGTTTGGAGGATGAATTTTATTTTACCAAATGTGCAAATGTAATTTGAATACAAACATAAACAAGCTAGAGGTGGATATCGTATTGTTTCATCTGAAGAATATCGCCCTGTGCATTGTGCAACATTTTAGTCCACAGAGATTAGCAAAACTAAGGAAGTAAGTCTGAAGCAGGTCAGACAAGTTCTTTCTGTTTTTTTTTGTTTTCTTGAGAAGGCGATTATTATGTCTCTTCTGCTTAAGAGAAATGATACTAGTAAAGCAGAATCCATTTTAAAACAACATGAGATGACAACAGAAAGCACTTTGTTCAGAATAAATATTCATGCAAAGTATGAATTCGTTCTGTGGCCCAAGAATGTCAATTTCCTTTAGACTTCGTCTCCCAGAATTAATGTTGGATTAAAAATGTTTCATCTCAAGAAGCAGATGGTGAACTCATTTGAGTTGAACTACAATTCAAACTCAAGACGCAGACTCTAGTCAACACATCAACCCTGCCATTAATCACCAAGAGCAGCTTCGTGCAATTCACGCAGATGGCAGCTTCAGTATTGTATTTCTCTTGTAGAAAACTAGCCCTTTGCTACTACTACAGTGGTCCAACATGCAAATGCGAATGCCATGCACCAAATTTACTGAATCGAACTGAATTGTATGAGCTGTCGTTAACCTATGCCATGGTAAAATTACCTTGCCCTTGCACGGGTCCCCTTCTGCTTGTTTATCGCGCTTCACAGAGCCGAGGACCAGGGAATCAAAAGTTCATGTTTCAAAAACTCCATTCACCCAAGTATTCCTTTTGGAATTTTGTGACCATCTGTTAAAATTGTACTTTCGAGGCTTCTGAAATTGGGAATAATTAGCGAAGGTTCGCGTAAGTGAGCTTGGAAAATCTTTGTGCTGATATTGCACCCACCTCTCGGTGGTCAACTAAGTGGTCATGACTGCCCCTTGTGTGCGCACTGCCTCATTTAGTAAAAACTCAGAAGCATTTTATTTTTTGTATCGTTGTCCAAGTACCGCATGGTCAAAATTTGCTGTGAGGACGCGCAGAAAAGATAACTTGTCTTTCCATCAATGACAGCACCCGTGTAAATATTTGATTTTATTTGGTCACGCTCTTTATTTCACTTTTATGCGATTTATCTTTTCAGTTTCGGACAACAGCACCAGACAACTATGGTATCGGACATACGGAGAACATATCGCTCTGCCTGGAGCAATGTTCCGCGGACTTCCTCCCAGAGAAGGAACTCTCTCTCAACTCACCAAAGAAAACATCTACTCGTACTGTCCAGTGAGGTGAGAATATCGAAATCATGAACACCTTTTGTACATTCCTGTTACCTATGTATTAAAGATGCTTATTATCCCTTTTTGCCAATTTTGAGACATGTGCATGAATGTCAGAAATAAATAAATACTTAACACACTGTAAATAAGTGAGCACGGACTTAAACAGAGAAATAATGACCTATATGAAGAACAAAAGGAACGTTATGACGGAAAAAAACAATGACGACGAAAAAATCAACAGTTGTATTTGATTTTGCAAAAAGGCGCAAACTTTTTGCTGGTGAATGTAAGCAGAATGTCCATACAAAACTTGTAACAAACACACAGACCATCTGTGTGTACATTTAAATTGCTGAAATGTTTGTAGATATTACGCAAGGATAGATTCGGTAACACTGAAGGGACCATCCATTGACAGCAGGTGGAAACTTAGTGGCAGCGTCACCGTGAAGAGACCTTACAAGGCGGATCAGAAAGTCAAGTTAGAAGTCATCAAGAGTGAACCCTACAAATGGTCGGCTGCCAAAGATGGTAAAACTTTCGCATTTTGACTCCGAGGGACTCTTCCTTTAATCAATAGATATCGAATTAAGCAGTTGCATTTCTCAATGTTAATCTACTTAAAATGTAGACGGTTCCGAATTGACCAAAACAACTGAGAATTGATCAAACCAGAGAAGTCACCAAAAGGACAACCGGGTTGTTCTTAATACTCTGTCTTTTAATGCTAAACAGTGAATAAATACTTTAATTTGAAAGGTTTTACTGGTGCTAAACCAGGTCTGGAAAATTTCTTTTTGACGATTTTTGGAAAATCTCACCGCCAACTCTGGAAGCATGGGTAGACCATTTCCAGTAAGCAAACCAGGAAGAAAACTTCGTTCAATATCGTTTCCCTGATGTCATTCTAATTTATTTGTTCTGTTGATTACAGGCGTCATTCATTTTCAGTTTTCGCACTTCATGAACACCAACCTTTCAATTACAACGAAGATAAAATACTTCATCTAGCTTGAGGTATTTATTCAGACCAAACCCTATTCCTTTAAGTACTGCGACCGAGAATGAAACTGTCTTTGCTTGTAGGTCTGATCATGTTCGACAGCCACATCGATGCAGCAAATCAGATACAAATAGAAGTGAGCATCGGTCGTAAGAGCGGCGTTAAAGGACTCATCAAAGGTAAAGCTCACCATTAAATGAGCAATCTAAGAGGTCTCCGTCATTTTGCGCTGCAGAAGGACTTTATATTTTTGTGGGAAAGATTATTCTTAGCAGTACGTGGTTAAATAGTTCAGCAAGTAAATCGGTTATTATGATTAATAGTCAATGTGGTAAAATCCTCCAGAAAGGAGAGACATTAACCTAAATGCAGATGCGGTAACAGGTTTAATTACACATGTATTATGCCCCTGGACCGCTCGGATATATTGCGTATTGATGTGCCGTGGATCTATAGTCCACCAAATCCACTTTATTCAGCTCCTGCTTCATTTGACCGCAGTAATGGATGTCCGTATCTTGTGCATAAATAACTTCTACCATTACCATACGCCTGCCTCTTTCAGGGTCAAAAGTTGCGAGCTGTAATTTTGACTTGCCTGTAAAATGTGAGGACATCCCGCGGGGATCATCCGGGATTGACTTTGATATGGATCAGGAGGCACCAGATGGCGCCAAGGTTTCAGTCAAAGGTAACTTAAGGGTTGTTTACACGTAACGTGTGCGTGCCCGTTTGCGTCAACATCAACTTTAACGTTGAGTCAATGGTGAGGCAAACACACATGCAGAGAATGGGTTCCAGACCCATTCCTCTGCGTCAACCATTGACACAATGTTAAAGTTGACGTTGACGGAAACGGGCACGCACACGTTACGTGTAAAACAGAACTTTACTACTCACAGATTGCTACATGCACAGTAAAAACTCTTATTTACGGCCAACCTCCTGGCAAGCCACCTCTCTTTTAATGTGAATTTAATAACCCAGTGATGGACCAAGGGGGAACCTTTCCCTGCACGTCCCCGCCCCACGGACCAAATTTCTTTGAAATGATAGATTTTTTAAGATAACTGTATAGATATGTAGGGTTGGCGCCCCGCCTAAGAAAATCCTGGATCCCCTCCCCCATAAACAGATTCATTTCTGTATTCCTACCTTCGCAGTTGAAAACAAAGTTACTCTCTAGGTCTTCTCGGTGTACTCACAAATTACCACAATGAACCTCTTGTGCAAGCAAAAATTAAGTGATACATCTGATACTATTTATTACCGCCCGCATCCGAAGGATGGGGGAAGGTAATAGTTTCAGTTTGTTTGTCAGTTCACAGGGGGGGGGGGGGTACTCAGATCATACACATAGCCAGGGTGGTCTGTGTAAACGCTCAAAGACTAGGCAAACCGCTCTATGGCGTTTAATACCGTGTCTGAACTGATACAGGGATCCAAGTCCTTCCTGGATTGTCACTGG
>JBCAUG010729377.1:0-12083 GCA_038406175.1 Haplosyllis leylae | reverse complement strand
AGGTCCCCACCATGGGCCCAAAATTTCAGGGCAAAAACAGCCAATCAACCACTAAGGTGACTCTAACGAGCCACCAAAAATGATACAAAGTCCACCAAAGCACACACTCTCACATACACCAGTGTGTGATGGGTAGGTATTATTAAATTATCACTACAACAAGGGTTAGACAAGGTTGAGAGGAAAATACAATTAAAATCAATAAAAGTAGTGAAAAGTATTGATAGTTCAAGTAAACTTAAAGCAAGTTCGACACATCACAAGGAGATTATCAATTGTTACAAGGGAGGAAGGAAAATCACCGCACAGTGAGTACCCGGAAGAAATATGCAAAAACTGAAACTTTTGTAGGACCACCCCTTTCATAATAACATTGTCAACAGGTTCTTCCCTGACGGCCATTGAGCTACTCATCCATTCATTACCATAGTTTATAATATTCTGTCTTTTGAACTCAGTTGTATAACGGAAAAAAGCATTGTAAGGGGTCATAACTTCACTCTGAAGCTCTTGCAATAAACACTATGCAACAAGTGCCAGTCATTGAAATTAAATACCTCTGCTCCATTTCATCAAGATAGAAAAATATTTTGCTTAATCAAAATATCCCCCAAGAACGACAAATCAAATTTTGCCCAAAATTAAGTGGGAGAAATAAGTTTCTAATACAATGTTCACCACATCTGTAAAAACCGAGTACAAAAATTATTATTCAGTTCAATATTTTATTAATTCAAATAGATTTTGAAACAATGTTACTTTCAAACGATTGAAATATTGTTTTGAAATTTTAACTTTTTCATTGTGTTTCCTTCCTATTTCAAGAATAGAAATGAAATTCCTTATAAAACACAATTCTTTGTCGGATCCAATGTAATTTAAAATTGCATTAGAAACATGTTTCAGGTGTTTGCTTTGTTATCTGTCAGCTATTTTAAATATTCACCATAAACAATGTGAAAACGGAATAGGACCATCTCAGCAAATGAAATCATCAGCGGCCAAATACAATAGGTCTTCAGTTCTTAATTTAAGTTTCAACTTTGATAAAATTTACTGCCTGTTTGGCATTTACGCGTTCGTAATTGTTGTCTCGTGTATGACTGGATTGCAGCTGCGCAGGTGCGTTTTCTTAATTGTATTATCCACCTGATGCTTTTATCATTTTTACCATAACTGTTTAGCAACTTTTGTATGTCCTGAACTGAAAACCATTCATACAGTTAAAATAGAGTATTCTTGTATTGTTTGAGATAAAAGACATAATTTACATTACATCTCTAAATAGAAAGGTTTCTTTTTTCAATAACGGAGAAAATACAAATTCAGTTTCACACACATTAGTGCGATTGGAACAGATAATGTGGGTGTTATTGTCACAGTTTTGTAAATGGGAAATTATGCGATGATACCTCTTTTGAAACACAAATTCACCGTTCAACCTTTTCAGTATTAGGTTTTCATATGGCCGGTTTGAGGTTAACCAGAAGGTTGTGTGCCACGAGTAATTAGATAGTTTCCATTCAATTTTTGTAGACGCTCACTGCTAAAGAACTTTTTTTGTGAAATCAGGGTTTCCACTACACCCTGAATAAAGTTCAGAAAATACTTTCATTTTTTAGGAAGTCAGAAAATTCTGACCAAAGTTTTATAATGGTCGTCTATGAGAATTTTTTTTAGTTTTTCAAGTGTCTGGAAGAAACCATTACTTGTACCAACTGTTTGATGGTACATAATCATTTCTAACAGAAAGAAGATCTGACCTGTGTGGAGATATTTCAATAATTATGTGTATTTAAAATTTTGAAATGACCAACTCTTTACCAGAGTATTTAAACTGTAATATCTCCTAAGTCCGATCTCCCTACTGTCAGAAATCATTATGGGCAATCTTTTCAATTCACCATTTCTGTTCAATTGATTTCACCTCTTTGCTAGAGAATATGTTAAACATAATTACAATAAGTTACATCGACAATTTAGTGGAATTACATTATTGTGTTAATAATTTCTTCCTGTGTAAACATTATTTGCATAATAAATTACCTTTTCAAATTTTTCTACGATTTTGGGTATGTTTTACAAATTTTAATTGTCTTGCAGTAGTAAGTCAATACAATTATTTCCTCCATTTGACTAGATATTATCTGCTCTTCAAACAATCTTGATCGTTTTGGCAATAAACTCCCTAAATGCGTGTCTTTTGACTTTAGAACTTTGACAATTCAAGTCCATTCAATGATTCAGAAACATTATGACATGTGACTACTTTAATTATGTTACAATGCTCTTAGGAGCCAAACTTTTCTCGATTTGATGAACTTCAATGGAATTTTGGTAAAATGTAAATGAAGGTGTATGGCGCCCACTCGAATAGGAATCTTGGATCCATCCCTGAACAATTAGATGTTTGACTATGCAAAATCTTTTTTTTTCTGAATAGGAAAATCAGAGTGGAAAACTTCAAACTGCCAACAATTCGCTGACATTTTTGAAAGATTTTCTTCAGTCAGTAGTCAATGTGGCCATCACAAATAGTTTCATATTTTATTTTTTATACAGTGCATGCATCAAATGGTAAAAAGGCACTTCTGTGCTGTGTGTTGGTAGGTGGAAAGGTCACAATTTTTGGTCAGCAGGATAATGGTCTGTTCACACTGCCTGTCCGATTTCTTGTTTCCGATTCCTATTTTCTTTCAGATTTTATGGCTTCTTTGGTAATTGCAGATACTGACACACAGCTCTGATTCCCATTCCGATTTTCTTTCCGATCCCATTGGGTGATGTACCCATTTCTTTCCGATATTGGAAAGAAAATCGGAATCGGAAATGGAAAGAAAAATCGGACGGGCAATGTGAACAGGCCGTAAGGATTAAGTATAATTCAGTACTTTTTCCTTTTCATGAAACTAAAAATAAATTTTGGTATCGCAACAAACATTTGTGGCAACCTCCTTGGCTGCAAATGGCTTGCTTGCTTCACATGACTGAGCTTTTTAAACCCCTTGACCTTCGAAGTTGCGCCCCCCTCCCCTCCCCCCAGCAAAATGATGGATCTGCAAAATGATATTCCAAATCTTATGGATAAGAGTCCTACGTTTTGGTAAAGATATTCAATAAATATGAAAACAATTTGTATAAGTAGTGATCTACCGACAATAACAATCTTTTATGGTCAACAGAATATCAGAACAGACTGTTTTTGCAAGACAATGAAAACAAGTAACAACTCTATTGTTAGTTCAAAATTACACATTACTCTACAAACCTTGCTCAACTCTTAATAAATTTGACTCCATCAGGACAGAGCTTGTCTTTGTAAACTTCCTGAAATAGTTCTTTATATTATTGCAAACTACTTTTTAGAATCCCTCAAAATTTCAAATAGCAGTCACACTAAATTTCAAAAATGGCTTCTACTAGTTATTCGTCAGATTACAAATGGTATATTCCTTCAAAACTCTTCAACTTCTAAGTCCTTGATACAGTTTATGGCAAATGAGTAAACGTCCACTGGACGTATTTTCTCACAAACTCCTTTTTTTCAAACCCTCTTTGCGGTTGGCCAAAAATGTTGAAACGATTTTAAATTAACCAGTTTGACATATTGTCTTGTGTGTGTAGAAGGATGACGCGCGAAAACGTGCTTGATTTAATTATGTAAAATATTTATTTAAGAATCCTATGTACAATATTTATAAACTTTGTACATAGTTTAGCTTTTGGTTCGCTCCTCATCAAGAGAAAACGTCGATTAACAAATATAAAAGATACCGGCACAGTGGCATTGGAATGTACTTTCTGTGTACACAAAGTTGTTTTATCACAAAAGCAGCGTATTAAAATAATTTATTTACAGTTTGTTTTGTAAATAGATGGGTAAAAATATTGCTTAAAAATTGAAGAAAATATACAAAATTTACAATAATCACTGCTTACTTACACTGGAATGTTAAAAACACTGGACAGAGGACTGTTTAAATTCTTTTCTCAAGAAATTGGACCCTCCTCCATCAATTAATTTGGAAGGAATATTTATCACTGATATGATCACTTCTTTGTATGACACAGGTCCTTCACCAATCGAGGCATTTTGGTGAAAACTCAATTGTTAAGTCCATTGATTTTGCACAAATATTCAGGACACCAATAATCAGTACACAGACCCATGTCGCGACAGCCTTTACAACTAAGAGTATAAATAGTCTGCACTTTTTAAAATTATAAACAAAATTTGGTAAAACTTGCGGAATGTAAAGTTGGGGAATCATTGTTGTCGCGTACAGCAAGTTTTGTTGTATAACAATGCGATACCATACAACTTTACACACAGAATTAAAAGAATCTGGTGTTTTTACAATGCGAATACTTTTGTTTTGTACAGTTGCTTTACATGTCGTGAAAATATCACTTTACAAAACCCCCATTCCCTACCATTATTGTAACGAACTTATTCCACTAAAGACCCGAACCAAGCGTAATTTCTATTTCATTCTCATTCTTACATCTATTTTCATTCTCATATGTTCATTAATATTAGGGAAATCAAAGAATTACCCTTGTCTTCTCCCTTTTGACTTGGAATATCCTGTTGTTTGTCGAATATGGAAACACCACAGTTCACAAAGTCTAATTCTACTGTGAGTTTCATGCAGTAATCAGTTGGTTCGTAGATTTACATTAAGAATGATGTCATGATGTACTGGTCTGGGAATGAACTTGGTCATGATTTTTGAGAAGTAAACCAACTGATGATGACAACCAGTAGCACAACAATCCAACTCTGTTTTGCATGACTAGCCCCTGCTATTCTGCACTTTAATGTTTGAAATCTACAAAAAGAAAAAAAGGAACAATTGCGACAATTAATTTTGACGAAGAAATACATATACGCTTCATTTCAAGCCTGCAAGTAGCCTTGACCTTTCCCATGATATAAAGTCAAGTACAACATATGTTATGTCCCTGACAAAAGGCCTCACTACACAAACTTTATTTAAATGTTATCATCATCATCATCATCATCATCGTGGCACAAAAGAACGATATTATTTTACAGGATAACATTGTACACGGTATGTGAGCAGCACTAATACTACCTTGTTGCTGATCCCTGAACCATTTTCCGATACTCTTCTTCCATTGTTTGACCGTCAAAGTACCAGGCTCTGTCGTTGAACGGATATTCGTAACCTTGCTTGCACTCACACTTGTAGTTTCCTGTCGTGAATTTCTTGCTCGGAAGATGCTCGCACTGCAAAGTGTAAAAAGTAGCTCATGTGAGAACGTTAACGTGTAACTTTTGAAAATAAAAATTACCATAAACAGACACAATTACCGACAGAAATTGAAAAATAAGTGCTCACTAGTTTAAACGGGTACATGCCCCTTTCTAAGAGAAATCCTGGATCTCTCACTGACAAAGATTTAGAATAGTAATGTGATCAGGCCGTTAGTCAAATTATAACAATAGCCTATTTTGTTCCGCCTGGGCCTTACAATCCTTTGTCTTGGCCACAATTTTGTTTCTGAATTGAAAAAGTCTATTTTGTAGCCCCAATCAGTTTATTGAATCATTGCACTAAGCTCTAGCTTTTGACTCATGTATTTCAGTTCTGTTAAGGAGACAATTGGAAACACATAGTCTTTCCTTTCCTTAAATTGTAATCCAGTATTCCTTTAGGGGGATATGCAACAATTGATTGCCGTAAAACGATTTTTGCAGCAATGCAGTGGTATTTTCCATCACACAGTAATGTTATTTGATTGACAAATTGATTTGAAAGTCTACAGCAGAAAATTTTCATCCACACACAAGTGCAAGTAATTGTGGAAAGTTGCAGAAAATGGCATTACTATTTGGTGGTCAAACGGATGATTTCTGTTAAATTCTATAGTATTTTCTATGTATCTAGGCCAATTACATTTATGGCAAAATATTCCAAAACACATCAGTGACCCCACTTGAAAATTCATCCAGAGTTTATTTGTAAGGTAAACAACAAAATATAAATACATTACGAAATTCCAATTACTTTGAATTAATTGTAAATGATCTCTTAACAGAAGTGTCGAAGATTTTAAAAAATCTATGCACGTCGAATTGAAAAAAATTCCAAGGCAAAACAACAATAAGCAAAGGCAAAATGCAAAACTGAGGATAAATCGAATTTAAAGAATCTTCAGAGAAAAATGAGAATTCTACGTGCAATGCAGCTCCTATTAAAGCGTAGGCAAGAAAAATAGGATAAAACTGCAAATGTTACATGAAGTAATCAGTTAATTTACAAAACCCAGTTAAGTAGATGTGCTTTGTATCTGTCAACAGGATAATATCAAGTTGCGAGTGCAATTGTTTCTATTTGGTACCAGCAGAACATCATTGTTTCTATATCACATGATTATTCCGCCAGTGCCAAGTAGAACCAATCAGATCCATGGAAATGAGGTCACATGACACCACAAGAAGTGGGTAACATCGCTTCAACCACACTGGTCGCCGTTCACAATGTGTCAATAAATATGTACAAATTACATCCAACATTCAACTAGAAAGCGACAGTGCCTATAATTATGTTTTCTATTTCTGGTTTTTCTCACAGAAAGAGGTGTTCTGTACCATGTATATGCAAATTATCTTGGCTTAATCTCGGGTGCTGAGAAAATCCACGAGCTGACAACCAGCTTCCCACATTCGGCGAGTTAACTTAAAATAGTTTGCTCAAATCAAATGTCAAAAATGACTTTACTTATGAAATCTTATTTTCCCTACTAATCAATTTTTTATACACCGTGCCGCAGTCTTTTATCTATTTGTAATTTTGTTTTTTTACTTTTCTTGAGCATTATTTTGTTCATAGGGTCATAAATTTACAGTGCGACAAAGTGGAAAAATGGGGGTAAAATGTTAAGACATGGAAAATTACTCACGTATGTGCTTTCGAAATCACATCTACACGTGTCCTTGAAAGCATTCGGAACATGGAAGGGCATCGGACACTGCTGGATGTCTAATTCGTCCAATTTAACGTCGACAGTAACAACACCCCTGAGAAAATTAATTAGTATATTAATATCAGGTAAAAACGTTTGTTTTCCCTTGTGGGCATAATATGCATATCAGTAATTAATTTGAGACAAAATATTACATGACATTTTTTTCAGTATCTGTACTCCAACTTACTTGAATTCGAGTGCAGAGCGGATAGAATTGAGACCGAAAAATGGAATGGAGTAAGTGATTATCCAGTCTTTGACGTAGCCCTCACAGTCGAAATACGGTGCAGACCACCAGCCATCTTCTTCGTTTGGTGCATGGTAGTACAGTGGATACAGTTCGAATTTCTAATGAAAAGAAAAGTTCCATTTGCAGTCATGGGCAGATTTCATATGTTTCAGTGATTCTCAATTACAATTCACAGATACCAGTTATTTTCGTCAAGCATTTTTCTAGATGTGTTGCTACTGCCCGCATATTTAGCTTACAGGAAGTCGTGTCTGTCTGTCCACGGGGAGCGGGGTTGCATCATGGGATACGACCCCCCCCCCTCAAAGACTTTAGGACCCTCTCCCACATTTGTAGTCCATACATTTACTGACAAGAGGGTCGACCACCTTCGACTGAAAGGCTTTCTTGTTCAGACAACGATTTTATCATTTACATCCATTGCAGCAAAAATGTCTTATGATGACCACCTAACTTACTTTTAGTGAAGTTCCAGACAAATCAGACCTGATCATAGGTTTCTCTGTGAACTTTGTCAGGCCATACGTGTTGGACTGCCAGCGCTCCTTCACATTTTTGAACCATGGCCTGTCCAGGTAGTGTTTCGGGAAACCAGCAAAGTCGACTGCTCTAAAGTGCGTGTTGGCCCTGTCTGCTGCCTGGCCTGATGCCGGAGTATCTTCCTCGTAACGGTAAGCGTAAGGCCCGAAGAACTGTCTCTGCTCTCCATCAGGTCCTGTTGTAATTTAGTAACATCAGTTCATATCTTCGTATGTATTATTCATTCTCAATGCAACAGATAAGCACGATGCATGGCACTGCTATAGCAACATGATTACCAAAATAAATTAAATAGCAAATATGAACCATAAAAACTAACCTTCGTATTTGTCGATATCGTAGAATATTCCTGATGCTCTAATTTTCAAATCGCCCATTACATTAGCTAGAACCTCCCCAAACAGCTGTTCAATATTTAGCAAGCGATCTCCCCGCAAGTTACCGTACTCTTCGTACACATCTATGTTCTACAAGGCAAAAGGAGTTAAAATTCCATAATGTATTTACTTAAACCATCTCAGATGACTACACTAAATACATTATTATGACCATCTCAGACGATTACACAAACTATATTTTCACATTCAAATTGATTGTCTTAATATTAACTAATACAAGTCTTTTCGTAACCTGCAGGAAATTGGACAGGAAGTGTGCAAGCCTTAAAGCTGTCCTGGCCTGGTATGAGAACTGTTTCTCGACACCGTACGACACATCACCGGGTAATTCTAATTCTTCTGCTTTGTAGTTTGCACAGTTATCTTGGTTAACGGTCTCCTTGTGCTGAAATTTTAAAAAAATCGTTCACTAGTGTTGACTGAACTCATTTTAAAACAATATCGTCGTGTAATATGTGAAAGGATCATAGATTGGAAACAATTTCAATTGATCAACTCACAATAACAATTGCTTCCATTCGGTTGTATGCTTCTTGGTCAAAAGCTTCGCGCTTGTGTCGTAAATGCTCGATGTTTCTCTTGTAGCGCGGCTCGAATATTCGTTTCTTATTCTGAGCATCCTTCTTTACGAGAGGAGTTTGACTGGCCACAATTGTTCCGTCTGCAATACGTACACAATACTAAGTTCCACAATAGTAGCTATTTAACCATACAAAACAAGAGCGCGGGGGATTCTCAGATTACTACTCGGCAGCGTTTAATTGTAGTTATTAGTACCTTGTTTCTCTTTAAGACCGACTGATCTCAGGAATCGCCTCTGCTTATTGAGGATGTTTGATTGTATGGTTTCCAACGAAGGCTCTTTGAATTTAGTGTCTGTCTTCAAAACCCATGAAGGTTGCCACCAGTCATTAGTCATCATATCTTCTAGTTTCTTTTCTGCTTTTTCCACCGTCTGCTTCGCCTTCTCATGTAAGTATCATATCCAGATTACTAACATTGCTAAATCTACCATACCGAAAACTCTGCAGACATAACCAACGACTTTAATTATACCAACCGACATCGGTAAACAATGCGTTTCTAAAAATTTTCAGAATCATACTTTGTAGTGGTGTCATTTAGCAAAAAGGGACAGTGTAAATAAACCCTTTTGGCTGGTGTTTTAGTCCCATTCTTGTGAGAAAAAACGATACCTGTAGCTTGAAATTCTGACCTTTAGATTAGGCGCATTCCTCTTTTTCCTAACGTTGGTCCTCTCATAATCTGGGGTCCCTATGGTTTCGTTGCCCCTAATAATCGGGATAACTTGGCGTACTAAAAACGAAAATATGGAACGTTAAGTTACGTTAGTTGCCGATTATTGTAACACTTTAAACTCTTCGTTAATTTAAATATATTTGGACCCATTAGTGCTACTGTCAGAAGATACTTACAACCTACAGGTATGCAATCAAACCCATCTCGGTATTCTTCTTCCGTTGCACTTTCTATGTCGATTCCCATAAAGGGCCCACGCTGCCACGGAGGATACCTGTACCCAGGTTTACACACACATCTGTAGCCTCCGCGCCTGAACCCAAAACCTCTGTACAGAGGTTCACACTGAAATGATAAAGAGAATAAAATATTCACATTAAAAGCAATTTTCTCTTCGAATTTTCCACTTTCTCCACTTGGAAGTTCAATTTGTGTTTGCAACCCAAACCGACAACATACAATTCTTAAAATTAACTAGGGATCGCCAGTTTCGATGGAGACAAATGCATAAATAAATATTATATCTATGTGGGACTCACCATTGTTGTTGCCTTGCATTTTGCAGTTCCAGCGAAGTAGTTAGGAGCTTCGTTACCGATACCAATAGGACACTGGTTGATATCAATTGCAAGGAAATCCATGTCCATCGTCGCCGCAGCAACAAACCTGAAAAGTACAAATTTTTGTCACTTGTTTCAAAAAGATTCAAAAATTAGCATTCTTTCCTGTGGATATACATACACAGCATAACACACGTCAGATAAATAAATAGGTAATATTGTACCTGAATCTCCTCAAATGGAACCACTCCAGGTATCTGGGAAGTTGGTCCACAACTGGCGAAACTGCACTGACGATCCACTTGTTCGATCTTCCGCAATCAAAATAGGGTTGTGTAAAAGTAACTGGTAAGATGTCCTTTTCCTTTTGTCCGGGTGATGGTGGGCCAAAAAATGTCTTGCTCTCAAATTCATCCGTTTCAAATTTTCCCGTTTCATTTGAATATTTAATACCAACGTCGTAAGAATGTTTTCGTACCGAGTCTTCACTTGCTCGCGATATGCCATCAGGAAACCACATGTCGTACCATTGGTTTATTTTGTAGGATCCATCAGTATAGTTGCTTTGCGCTCCAGAACCGTAATCAACTATGTCGATAGTTGCATTGGTTGGTTCTCTTAACCAATTTGTAGGGTCGTTAAAATCGTCAAACCTCCAAGCTCTGGGACCAAATAGAGGTAACGTTTTGTTGAACGGTAGATTATCATACCAGTTTGCATATGAGCAATTATTGTCAAAAAATATGGCTGAACCGTTGATATTATATTCATTCGCTGAAACGTCAGCTGCCGATGAGAACATGTAGTACATTAAACCCGGTTGCAAAAGAAAGTCTTCGGTTTCATTCAATTTTTGAAACATATAACTGTAAAAAAACGCCCTGTTTAAAGCCATATTGTGTAAGTGTAGTAAGTCTGTTCTGTTTGGGTAAATAATTGTACTCAGTAGCTTGTTAAATCTTGGCAGCTGAGCCAGCGTATCTCGAGGCAAACGCAGTTCCTCCTCTGGTTTGGCGTGACAATTGTCGAAGTTAACAGAATTCATCATGTCGTCGACTAAATCAAAGTTGTCATAGCCCCGCCAATCAAAAGGGCCTTTGCCAATATATTCTGAAGAGTAAAATGAAAATAAGATGCAATGAATTCGTTTTCTTGGTTTATGTGTCTTGCATTCAACCTTAGCGGATTTGTACAATTTTGAAACCCAACCAAATACACCCCCCCCCCCTCCAAACCATCTACCGCTCCTGGAGGTTGGGGCCCAAATAGTTTTACTTGTATGATTAATAAGGAACTTCAATCCAATTTTTCAGAAAACTGTATAACATCAAGAAGAAAGTCCGTTGAGGGGGGTCGCACCATCGGAAATTTCGGATCCGTCACTGCAAAGCTACTGCCGATATACACTGCATTTGAATATTTTCCGGACTAGTTACAACACATTCTACAACTAATACCTTGGACGATTCTTTTTTGATAGGTTTTGCAACAATTTGGTTATTTTGTTACTTGGTACCGAAGCCATATTGCTTGACCTAATTATCATATCTACCCAAAGTAGGTCATTTATCAAAATTTCCCACCGACATTTCTAAACTAGAAATGTAAATTTCACTCTGCAATATAAATGTTCAACATTCCCCAGAATAAATAACATCATTTAGTAACCCTAGAAGATTCTTAACTCTAAATGAGTACATAAAGTACCCCATGAACTTAGGAAAAGCTACAAATGTCAAAAAGTTTGGCTGAAATTGAGGTCTTACCAATCCAGTCCTGGCCATGTATTACTGGTAAACATACTGCACACAGCGCTACGGCAGCTGCTAACACCACCCACTTACGCTCCATTCCTTCCCTTTAAAGATACACTTTAATTTAGCTACATTCCCGCTTCAAATCCAGTTGAAAACCCCGTATTTATGTGACCCCTCTCTCAGCCTTTCGCTGCTGAATCCAATATGGCCGCCGCTTCAGACAATAAAATGCACCTATGTCATAGGGAGTGTGAGGATCGTACAGAACGTTGGATCCAATGGGAAGCTTTCCATTTGGTCACATGACTTTTTAGTCACATGT
>JBCAUG010729366.1:0-12083 GCA_038406175.1 Haplosyllis leylae | reverse complement strand
ATGTGACTGTTGGCAGGAAAGCTTACCCTCAGAAATGGCTATTTTTGCATTCTTTTACCAGTGAAGCCAGTGCTTCATGACCCGTGCTGAAGCACAACTCGATATATTTGTGCAAATTCGGTGCTAAACTCGTAAAATCACAATAGTTGCAGTCGGCGGGATAAGGGTTAAGTAATGTGTCAAATTGTCGGAAAAAACAAACACCTGATAAAATGATGTAATGAAGTTCACAGGTATATGATAGTCATCAAAATAGGTCAAAAATTTCTATGTGCATTTTGGACGTTTTTGCTCTGAGAGCTGAAAAGATGCAAAAGATCAAACACATTTTAAAAAAAAACAAGAGAGCCACAGATGGCGCAGCTTTTCAATCTACTACAATAGTTTCCAAATAGATTAGAAACAGAAAATTATCTTTCTCCCTCAGAGGCTCACAGAAAAAGGAGCACATATCTCTGAGATTTTGACATGACAACAAATGTATTGATGCACCACTTCTTTATTTGTGAAAAAATAGAAAAAATAGTCCCCTCCCAGCAAATAACAGGTAAGGATTTGATCTCAGAGTAATCTCAGATTCATATCACAGAAAACTAACATGTATTTATACACCACTTCTTCATCTCTTTCTGAATCTCAGAATGAAATAGTCCCATCCCAGTTAACATTAGCCAATCACAGGAAAGTATTTTATATCAGAATAATCCCAGTCACATCTGCAAAAAAAAAACATGGCAGCCCCATGGTTGATTTATGATTACAATATCGCAGCAAATTAAAAAGTTGTGCTAAAAATGTTAGGGGCTGTTACTGGCCGCCAGTTGCTGATATGGGACTGGGGCCGAGTGTCCAGTGTCTGGGTGTGGCCGAATAGCAAAGGGACCGAATTCTGACCACCCCGGTGGTAGGGCACAGGAAAACGGAATTTAAATTTTCCTAGACAGGTCAAACACGGAAAATTTGGAGACACGGGAGAAAATACTTTTTGTTGCAATTTTTTATTACAAAAACTGTGTTTCTTTACTTTGAATTTTAAAACAATTTTAGCCTTCCTTTACTCATCTTCATGAATTTGTAAAACTTCCACTTGTCACCTGTGTGTATTTACCCTTTATCTCAGTATGTTTGCGCATCATATTTATTGGAGACATGAAAAACTACTTAGATGTTAAATTCTGAAGTAAAATGTACTCAGAATTTTTTAAGAAGTTACATATTTCAAAAATTATTTAAGTTATTCATCAAAGTAGGAAAATGCATTTTTTTTTTTTTTTAGTTTTACATGCCAAATAGTTTCCCCCTTCCCCCCCCCCCCCAAATCATAAGAGGGGTTGCACGACTCGCTCCTCCCCTACATCAGCAAACTTTCAGAAAGATTCACTATAGCTACTGACCAAATTATCCAAGCTTTGGAAAAATGAGTGTCTGCTTCCATATGTAAGGTCTTTGTGTTTCACTTTAGGGAGGAAAGGATGGCTATAGGGGTGATGAAGGTGATTAACAAATCAAAGTATTCTATTTTGTGAAAGTCAATAAAGAACACATGGAAAGTGGCAAGAGCACAGGGGAAAACACAGGGAATTTTGTTTCAATTGGAGCGTGGCAACTCTGTGTCACGCTGGCTAGTAGTCAAAAGTTACATGGCGGACGCTGCAAGTAGTGACTGACCTGTAGTGCTGCACTGTCATTTCGTATGTGTCAAACTTTCTTTTTCATTAAAGATAGGGCGGAAATCCTCAGTAAGAAGGAAATCAATGGCAAAAATATTTACTACATCCATTATGAAGACTGTAAGTATATTTTGAAAATTCATTTTGTATCATAAATTTGAAGCAAACTTGCTTTTTCAGATGATATGAATATCAATGAATTATTCCCACAATATTTTTATGTAGTTAACAAACGACTGGATGAATGGGTAGGGGAAGATCGTATGAATTTGGCAAGTCTTGAACCACCAAAGAAAGAAGTTAAAACACCTCAAAAAGATGGCAAAATGCTGAACGGATCCCGACCAAGCTCGCCGGAAAGGGAACTGCTTGTAGGTATCTGGAAAGGGAGCTTGACAAGCAAGCTCTAAATAAAATTTACGAAAAAACATATCAAGAGGATTTCATAAAAGAAGTCTTTAATTTTTATTCTTCAGCAGAATGGTACTGCGAGCAATTCTTTACAGAAGCACAAATCAAGCATAATTCGGAAACGCAAACACGAAGATCTGGTTAGTGTTTTTACTGTCTTTTTTCGATTTACAGTAATGTCTTGTATCACTGTAATAAAACTCAACAGTATATTGATAGACTAGTGTTTGAGTAAACTTATGGACGAGTACCCTGGCTCGGAATGTTGTACTTGAGAAGGTTGCTTTTCGCTTCAATTCATTGTGTTGTGCGTGGTGCTCGTTCTCTAATTCGGACCACTTTAAGACGTTAATGCCATTGCCTTGTCCGTCGAAGTCATTGTGATGTTTTCAGGTAAACATTGCCATAACAAGGGAATGTATTTACCTGAAGAGATGTTCACTTTCCATACAGGAAATTTACCTGAAACACAGAAAACTTAGTACTTACCTCCAACACAGGGAGTGTTTTGCCTTTTTAAAATTCAAGGGATTATACCTGGCTGTGCGTAAATAACCTTTGCAGCCTATTGGCTTGTGCACCAAATTTTCAGTTCACCAGGCTCCATTAATTAAAAGCGGATTGCAGTTTCGAGGAGAATTTAAGTTATTGGATTGGGCTATGCCAAGTTTTTTATTGCAACAGTTTGATTTACAACCTGAAGTATATGTCCATGATGAGTAGCAGATGCTATTTCCATGCATAAAAAAAACCCCAAAAAAATCCAGAGAAATCACAACAAAAGCAGAATTCTATCCTTATCGTAGAGTGGCAACCCTGCATGATTATTGTGGCTGTAGTGATTTGAAACCATCGTTTAAGGCCCCGTCATGTATGGTAATAATTTCCCCGACGCATAGACTTCATTGTCATATTTGCAGCCTTACTTTTCTTCGTTTTAGAACTGTAGATTGCATGCTCGCACTATTTTTGTACAGTGCTTCGTATTTTGTTTATTTTAGAAAGCAACTATATCAAGTCAGCCTTCTACCCCAGAACCAGGACAGATACCCAAGATAACGATACATGTACGTTGTTCTTAAGGGAACAAAAGTTTATTTCCAAATTTGATATTACATTTGAGATATGTATTGAAATTCAAGTCACCGTATTTCGGGCGAGTTCACTTCTTTTCGCTTGTATGGTTTTTCGTTCATTCAAATAGTTTTGCTGAAACTGCGATACAATAACAGCTAAGTTAAAGATTCCATGTTACTCTGTTACCACATACACTGTGAATAAATTTGAGTGCAATTTTCTTTTCAGCTGGAAAGTAGTCAGGTATGTGTTTTTATTAATCTAGCAATGTTACTGCAAATAAACAAAGATATTACCATGCCATTTGAAGGAGCTTTTTTCAGATATCTTTTTACTGGGTGCATTACTTCTGGGATTTATTAATCTCTTAAATGTTAATATCTAAGCCCAACTGTCGTTCACAATAACACAGAATCTGTGAACAACAGCATTAAAACTTGTTGCTCATAATCTCGCTCATAAAATGGCTTGTTTCATGTATATCATTCATTGTTGTTTGAAAAATTTCACATGACATTTGGCCTCTGTGTTTTAATGTCTTTCACAAATCTCCTCCAAGTTACTACTCTTATGTGGCTCACAATCACATCGGAAATAGATAATATAAATGACCAAGTCTCATGAAATCTTGTTCCAGGGTCATCTCCATCATACAAGCAAAGCTATTCAAGAACAGCTGTTCTATGAAGTCGTGCGAAGAAGATTTTAGAAATAACCAGTCTTTCAAAACCAGTACACAGGCATTTTCTATTGTTTAGGAATCTCAGGATGCCGTTGAACAAAAGAAACCACGTCAAACGGGGAGTATGGTATCGCATCATGATGATATTGTCACTCGTATGAAAAACATAGAAATGATCGAACTGGGAATATATCGAATTAAACCCTGGTATTTCTCACCATACCCCCAGGTAATCTGACGAACATAAGCATACTTCTCTTTTCAATCCTTTTGTTATTTTACGCGCAACTTGAGGGAAAAGGTTAAATTTCCAACTACCTTTGGTAACGGGAGACCCCTGAATAATTATCTCCCTCCTCGATAGACGTACAGGATTCGGATTTATTTTCTGTGGCAACATTTTGGACATTTTCTTTACCTCGGATGATATCTTTGACATAAACTATTATTGTTATTATTTGTGACAACTAGACATGTAACTTTTTTGAACTGCATTATATTTGAACATTCGTTGGCAAAGGTTTTGGACGATGTTAACCGTGACGTGGTATTTATTGTTTGCAGGAACTTACGTCATTGCCCGTGATCTTCATTTGTGAATTTTGTTTGAAGTACATGAAAAGTCAAAAGTGTCTTGAAAGGCACCTCGTGAGTTTTTTTCTTAATTCTGTTTTGATTTGTTTACATTTCAAAACCCGTATGTGTCATGAATTCCAGTGAATATGAACCACTGAACATTTGTACAATTTAATTAAAATACTAAACATTTTCAGGCCAAGTGCTTGTTACGACACCCTCCAGGAAATGAAATTTACAGGAAACAAAATATTTCATTCTTTGAAATCGACGGCAGGAAACACAAAGTAAGATTTCCTCGCCATAGACGTTTAAAGACTTACCGTTTTTCTATGATGCTTGCAAACTTGCGGTCGACAACACCTAAAACTTTGCTGGAGTCAAAATCCCTTCTCTGACTACCAATACAATTCTTCCTCACCTTGCAACTTTTGGACCCATTTTTATTTAGGTACTTGACTTCAGATAACTACACCAAAATAACAGACCTAAGTGAATGTTATGGTAATAAAACAAATTATCTTTTGTAATAGTTTTTTACACATTCATTTTCCAGCAATATGCTCAGAATTTGTGCCTTTTAGCGAAGCTCTTCTTGGACCACAAAACTTTGTATTACGACACGGATCCTTTTCTGTTTTACGTTATGTGTGAATGGGATTCTAATGGATACCATATTGTGGGCTACTTTTCGAAGGTGAGTGGGATGTTTCTCAAAAAAATTTAATTCACTGATCATGTCGGACAAAGAAACTGCATTACAGGGAATTGTTAAACCTTTTTATTCAACGATTTCATAAATGATGCTTTGTGCGATCATAGCATTTTTACTTTAGACAAGCTAATATAGAATATGACTAAGAAGATAATTAAAGAGAAACTAATTTCAACTCAAAGTCAACTCTTTTTCATTTTAGGAAAAGGAATCCTCTGAAGACTACAATGTGGCATGTATATTGACACTTCCGCCATTCCAGAGGAAGGGATATGGCAAATTACTGATAGAGTTTAGTGAGTAAAGAGTTCTTTGCCATTCAACATTTGTAATGGTCACGCATGAGAAAAAGAACACATAAATCGCAATAATTTCATTTGAAGAACTATTTCCATCCGTTAATTGTTTACTGCAATCACAACCAGGTTCATTTCTAATTCGTCAACTAAACTTAGGCAAAGTGATCTTCACCTGTTGAGTTCACGGTGTATTATTTCAGGTTATGAGCTGTCTAAGGTGGAAGGCAAAACAGGTTCGCCTGAAAAGCCTTTATCGGACTTAGGTTTACTGTCATACCGAAGCTACTGGTCTCAAACTGTACTAGAGATACTACTGGACATGGAACCAACTGAGACAGGAGAACGACCAGCTATTACAATTCAGTGAGTTACAAAAACACTCATAATTACCGACGACGTACCTAGTGCAAGGGAAGGTAATGTTTTCAGTCGTGTCTGTGATTTTGTCCATGGGGTGGAGTCCCATATCCTATGATGCACAAGCACAGGCAGGAAGGAGGCCCCCCCCCCCAACTCCTCCAGGTGGGATGGACCACGTGGAAAGGAGGCCCCATTAGGAAGCCCCGCCCCCTTCTTGAAATTTACAATTTTTATCGAAATTATTTACAGATTCATCAATAGTATGGCCTGTAAGAAAGATTTTATAGCTTTTTGTAGGATTTCGTGTGATTTTAATATGCAAAGGTCTTCATTAGAAGCAACCATTAGAACCGCACCCAAACCCACAGCCTCACTAATTTCTGAAGGATGTATTTTTACTGTGGAACCAAGTATAACATTGTGTATTATGATAACACGTGGAATTGTTTAAAAAATGAATCCCAGACCCCCACCCCGTTTTATGTACAGTTGATGGTCTCCTCCATGAGCTGGAGCACTGATCTTTCGGCTTGGGAGATGTGTAGTTATAGTAAGTGAAAAACAAAATTATCCGAGTGTTTGGGAAAGTACGCAGATTCAGCCAATTGAAAGAAGACGTACGGATACCATCTTAAACAAGTTTTAACAAGTGATAACTTCCATATTTCACTTGGTTATTTTAGGGAACTGTCAGAAATGACAAGCATAAAAAAAGAAGACTTGATATCAACTCTTCAGCATCTGCAATTAATTAATTACTACAAAGGACAGTACATTATTACGTTATCTCAGGAGGTTATCGAGACCCATCAAAAAGCAATGTCAAAGCGAAAAGTGCGAATTGACGCAAAAGCGCTTCACTGGCAGCCAAAGGACTGGAGTAAAAGAGGGAAGTGGTGAATCTCGTGTTGTTTTATAAAGTAATAGCTACATTACAGATCACCAGAGCAGCTGGTTAATTTACTCACAATTTCATCTGCGGACATGTAGAGTCCATTCAAATCTAAGTTTACAACAGGGAAAACACTTGTTTGTGCATTTTCCCTTTGGAAAAAGATCGCCTGTTTAAATTTTAATTTACATAATGAACAATCTGCTCTGTCCAATCATGCATCCAGACGAAAAATTGTAATGCTATGAAAGTAATACTTTTTAAATTAATCTTATTTAGTCCAGAATTACCGCACAGTCTAACGCAAAAAGGGGCTATTATTAAAATCCTTCTGTATTAATAATTTGTCATGAAATGAAAATAACCAAAACTACACTCATAAATTTGTTTATCCTGATTAATAGGGTCGTTTCTAGTCAATTTTTGTGAGAAATTCTTTCAAGACCTCACAGAATATTTTCAGTTTCACGCACTCTGCATGACGTTTGTGTACAGATTAAAATGTAAAATAAAGTTTATTTATTTCCAGAAATATTCATCTTGGTTGTTTACATAGTATCACCATTACATTCCGAAAAATGCCTTCGTGTGAGCATAAGGCCGCTAAACTACCAGGAGTAAACCGCGTCTATTTGTTCGTAGTCACATATTTTCTTCAAGAAATATCCACTATTTCTGCCATTTTTCTTACTGATCAAATATTGCTAAAATAGCTTACATGTATTTGAAAACTGCATGGACATGTCGCCCTGTGCGATTAAATTTGTTCTAAAGTGAGAGCAGTCAACTGGTAAGCGGGATTGGATAAAACTTTGCCCACTGGAGAGTTGTCGCAATTTACCAGGTTTCCAGTGAAATGAGCGAACATTGTGGTAATAATGTTCCGATACAATAGTATGGCATCTTAAGATACCACGGTGAAATACAATTGAAAAAGGCATATTTGAAGCGTGGCGGTACGTAGATGGTATTCCGTAATTTAGGATGCATTTTGGCAATATTTTCCATGCTGTCAACAAATAAATTTGATTTAAAAACGTCAACATTCAACCAATTGTTCTGGCGGAAAACAAGTTTGAACGTTTTACGAGCACTTCCAATTAAACGACAAAGCATTAACATATTGCATTTATTGATTGAAAATCCCACAAAATTATAACAAGAAAATTCAAAATCTCTCTGAGGAGCGAGAAGCTATTGCCCTCATTGTTCCATACACCTTGGAAGGAGGACTACCTGCAAATAAGTAAAGAAGAATACGTAGTATAGTTTGGCAAAAATAAAAAACGATTTTTTTTTTATAAGGAACCAATTTAAAATGCCATTTCAAAATTACAACTTACCTAATATTAAATTGCAAATGGCAGTTCTGGCCATCTTTATATTTTGAAAAGACCCCAGTAAATGTATCTTTCTGTAAAAAAGACGAACACAAAATAGCTTTGGAAATGGAAAATAAAACTTGCATGTATATTTTAGTGCGAACGAGCCTGTTCTTAAACACAAGTAGACCACTGCAATTGTAGACTAATTGCGTCAAAATAACTTTGCATGATTATTGTTATAACTTACGTGTCTGCTAAAACTATTCTTGACTTGGTTACATTTTCAATTGTGAACTTCGTTTTTCCATTTTTCCCCGCAATTCTACCTATTGCTCTGGCTAAGTGGTCACCCTTTAATGGTTTCACTAAAATATAAACAAAAATACTTGAAAAAGTAAGAATTTCAATATTAAATTTGGGGTAGATACAACGTTTATTCAAATCAAATTGCGCAAACAAAGCTTAACGTTCTTTACAGATGTTTTTACATACAACATTGATTATCAGTGTAATAATGATCACAATACTTACCATCTGTTACGTCGAAGGATTCAAGATACAAATCATCCAGTCGAACTAAGGCTAAGGCATCCTGAAAGCAAGCAACAGACGCTATTATTTCTGTACAAAAAACATACACGCCATTGCCATTTTCCTGTGGATATTTTTCAACAAAAACACTAAGAAGACTGTTTTTTATTGTGTTGAAAAATAAGTTTCCCTACTACTGCCAAATAACAACAAATTATTATTGAATCATAACTTGTACATCAACTTACGTCAACATCAAAGCCTAAAGTGAAAGCTCGAACAAAATCTGCTGCCTTCTGAAGTGCTCCAATGTCCGTGGTTTGCTTGCAAGTCTGAAATAAGAATTATCACTAAAATAATGTTGGGTTCCTAACTTCCTGTGCACTTTTTAAATATTTCTGCTTACATACTTCTGCAATGATAACCGTAACTTTGCTTTAAAAGAGGTAGGTAGATGAAGAGATTTATTGATTACGATATACGTGGGGGTGCCATGTCCAACATTCAAAGTTGCTCAGAATGTCCTGAAACATATTTTAGTTTTGGAATTTTTGAAATCTGGTGAAATTTTGAATTTTTTTTTAATTGGACGGACTGAAGGAAAGACACCTTAGTGAGCAGATCTTGAGACGACGCGACTATAAATGTGTATTTAATTGAGGGTGCAAAAATAAAAAATGTTTCGAAGCATATTTTTTCTGCAGAAGAAATTCAAATTTATTGCTCAAATCTCTCTGGAAATCGGTGACAACACTCCAGTTTACGAAACATACCTTTAATTCCACATTTCTGGTTTTCAAGTTAAATCTTATTTGCAAATGAAGATGGTCTACAATTGGAGTAAATATTTTTGTCCAGTTTTCTTTTAGCGGCGTGTATCTATTCGCAGGCACGGGTATCTTCCGTAATTCAGATTTCACTCCCTTGTCAAATAAAAAAAATGTATAATTTACACCCGAGTGCAAATTTGATATCCAGCTTGAACTTGTCTCGCGAACTAAAAACGAGAATGCTAACCAACATTGTGTCGTACCCTACCTGATTCTATGATTTAGCTGGCTTGAGAGATACACAACTAGATAGCTAAATAGATAGGTACACAGCCAACTAGATAGATAACTAGTTGATAGCTTCCTTGCTGGATGTGTGCCTAGACATATGACACAATAATTAAATAGATATAACTATATGGATAGCTAGCTAGCTAGCGAACTAGATCTTAAAAAGAGAACATGTCAGTTGCTTAGAACGTCCTAAAATGCTTTTTGGTTCAAATATTTTTGAATTCTGATTACTTTTTTCCAAAAAAAAAGGTTGGTCAGAATTTGTATCAAACCAAATCTGGTGTTATGTCTTTTTAAGTGTGGGGGATTCCAAAAATGGTCCGAAACATCTACTGGTTTTGGAATTTTTGAAATCGGGTGTGATTTTGAAAATTGATTTTTTTTTTGTTCGTCAGCGTCCAAACACTCACAGCCAACCCACCGGATCGACAAAAATCTAAAGCTTAGAATTAGTACACCGATGTAACATTTCTACCATTTTCAATACTGATTTTGTTACCATCCGCGTATGCGGATAGGTAATAATTTCACTCAGGTTTGTCTGTCCGTCTGTGTATCTGTGTGTGTCTGCCTGTCTGTTCAGGCTGTAACTTTTGAAGTGCAAGAGCTAGGAAGTTCATTTTCAGTATACAGATACATCTTGACCATACTTAGGTCAAGTTTTAGTATCAAGGTTAAATAAAGAAATGACATATTTTAATAAACCTTTACCTCTGCATGCTTATATTCCACTAAAACTTACACATAGTCAGGTCATCTAAGGTCAAGGTCAAATTAAAGGAAATTTTCTGTCTATTGTAAATGTTTTGTGATCTATGTGTTACGCAGATCGTACGCCTTCGACTGACAGGCATTCTTGTTACCATCCACGTATGCGGATAGGTAATAATTTCACTCAGGTCTGTCTGTCCGTGCTTCTGTCTGTCTGTTCCGGCTGTAACTTTTGAATGGCAGGAGCTAGGAAGTTCATTTTTGGTATACAGATACATCTTGACCATATCTAGGTCAAGTTTGAGTATCAACATAATTGGATCAAGGTCAAACAAAGAAATGACATTTTAACTAACTTTTACTTCTGTATGCTTATATTCCACTAAAACTTACACAGAAGGTCAAGGTCATCTAAAGGTCAAGGCCATCTGGAGGTCAAGATAAATTAAAGGAAATCAATTTTCTCTTCTAAATGTTTTTGTGATCTATGTGTTACGCAGATCGTACGCCTTCGACTGAAAGGCATTCTTGTTGAATGTTCTGAATAATTCCATTAATGATTCCACACGGAGTTTTGAAATGAGTGTGAAATAATGTTGAGGTAGGGAGGCAATTTTATTTGTGAGCAAAATGAGCATCATTCGATCAGCCTTTGCCCGTAAGTTATATTAGTTCGTGGAGGAAGACTGGTTTACATGCATGACCCAAATTGTCACAACAAAACAGTGCACAATAAATCACATTCCATGTATTTTTAACACAGCTGTTCTTGAATAGTTACCATCCACGTATGCGGATAGGTAATAATTTCAGTCGGGTCTGTCTGTGTCTGTCCGTGTGTCTGTCTGTTCAGGCTATAACTGCTAAAGCTGGGAAACTCATTTTTAGTATGTAGATACATCTTGACTATATCTAGGTCAAGTTTGAGTATCAAGGTCATTGGGTTAAGTTCAAGGTCAAATGAAAAACTGACATATTTTTACTTAACCAATACTTCTGTATGCTTATATTCCACTAAAACTTACTTAAAAGGTCAAGGTCAAGGCTACTCAGTATCAAGGTCAAATGAAAGTAAATCAATCATTTGTCTATTTGCTAATGTTTTTGTGATCTATGTGTTACGCGGGTGGTACACCTTCGACCGAAAGGCATTCTTGTTTTGCTTATGTATGTTATGGAAAGAACTGGAATGACCAAGTCTCTTGAAATTCCATTCCATGTCATTCAATTTTCTGTATGACTTGTAAAAAATTAAACATGGGTTTTGCAACATTTTATGAACAACATAAATAAGATCAATTGTAATGTGGGGTTTATGAAACCACAATTGTGAGTGATGTAGAACTACACACATGACATAAGCCATTTTATGAATGAATTGATTGATAGTGCTTGACTAGGGTGAGGCGGAAGCAGAAAACCAGGTCAGGATATCTTGGTGATGATGAAGCGGACCAATGAGCATTAATGGCTAGAGAAAAGGTGACGAGAAAGTAACCACATGCAGTGGCGAATCCAGGATTTCCCAGAGGAGGGGGCGCCATCCACAACCTATTATTTTGGCCAAATTTCCCCAAAATCTGCATGAAAATGAAAGAAATGGACCGAGGGCGCCCCCTTGGATCCGCCAATGACATGAATAAACAAGAAAGTCCTCCTGCGTGAACGCAAGAGGCATACCGACCGCGGCGTAGCAAGTCCCGGGGGGACTGAGACCCCCTCCCCAACTGGGACTGAGTACCCCCCCCCCCGCGGCTGGGACTGAGTACC
>JBCAUG010729355.1:0-12084 GCA_038406175.1 Haplosyllis leylae | reverse complement strand
CATCAAGTTTTGTATTGAGTCAATGGTTGACGCAGAGAATGGGTCTGAAACCATTCTGTGCGTGTGCGTCAACGTCATCATTGACTCAATACAAAACTTGACGCAGAAGTTGACGCAGACGCAGACGCTACGTGTAAACAGAGCTTTACGTAACCGTTATTTGTGTTTGAAATAAATCACGTCGCTTTACTGCGCAATGACAGATACTGAACAGACAGTTCCATTCATTGAATTTAAATACCCAGAAAAAAGGTACGTTTCAAACCACTTCCACAAAGTGATAGTTATTTTGTAACTTTTTCATAAAGATTGTTGAAGCTTTGGTGATGCAGTTAATTTTTATTAAATGCTCCCAAATTATTATCAGTTTCATGAACTTGCGTAGAAAAATGACAAACAATTCAGGCGCGCGACCCCCTCTGTAGGTGAGCACCTTCTTGTTGAAAGTCCTGGATCCGCCACTGATTAAAGTCAATTACCAGGAACATTGAAATTTCCAGGAGTAAAATAGTGGCGGATCCAATGATGCGTTCGCCCAAAAATTCTTCATTTTCATGCAGTTTTCGGGAAATAAATAGCCAAATAATAATTTGGCACAGCCCTTGGGGATAAAAATCCCCGCCTGGAAAATCCTGGATCCGCAACTGTGAAAGCTTTCTTTTCGAGTTTTTCATGATAAGATCACATTTATATTTTAAGCCTGAATTTGCATGAAAAAGTTCAATTTTTTTAAAAAGATGAAAACCATAAAAGCATGTCTGATGTAAATTCTGTCTTGAAATGTGAAATTTGATCTTATTGTGAAAAACTCGTTTCTGACCACAAGATCCTTACTTTGTTTCTCTCAACGTAAAAAGACGTTGTCGCCACTGATGATGATAACGTCGTACAGCGGGTAACAATGACGACCTGACGCTCCGGCACCTGGTGCTGATGTAGCGCTATTGTACAGGAAGGCGGCGAACCGTGACGGATGGGCTGATGTTAGCATGGAGTGAGAGAAAGAGGGGACGAATAAAAAAATATCAAAATAAAAGAAAGGAAAGGGAAAATATATGCGCAAAATATAAACAGTGATTTAAGATTTTGGAAACAAAATAATTGAATAACAGCTAAAAAAAATTACTGAAATAAAATAAAACTACAAAGCAATTTTTAATGCATTGACAACTTGAGTCTATTGACACTGAAGAGACTTACATATTGGATGAACAGATTTGATACTAGTGCAAGGTAATGCCACATACGATTACCTTAAGAAGGGTATTAATAATACATGAGAGGGAAACCGCATTCTTCCTTAACATAAGGCCATAAATTTAAGTAAGCCGTAACCACTGACAGCTCACCGCTAAACAGCCCACTTTTATGTGATAACCAATAGAACAGCTTCATGGGTGTATATAAGCTAGGCACAAGCCCTGCATTAGGGTTCCAATCTAAAACACTGACAGCTAACATGTGACCTAGCTTAAGGAGTGGAGTCCCATTACTGGAGTGCCAACTGCACAAATACTGCCATTACTTACTTTATTTTACCGCTGAGTACGGAGAGAGAAGATTTATTAGTTAATAGGACCGAGCTAACAAGACAATACTAGAGCGCCCTCTTTTTCTTCAAGAGTCCTATAGAAAATTTGAAGCACAGAAATTAAGAACAAGAAATAAAAATTCTTTGCATATAAAATGAAGGCACAAAGAACTAAAGAAAAACGAACAGGCCTAAAATATGGTGAAAGGGACACTTAATACGTGCGATGACAGGAAAGTGACAACTTATGAACGAAAAAAGATGAAATGCAGGTAACAGTGATGAGTGTTCTCCGATCACTGTTTTTTGCAGTGTTTTGGGTAACATCTTGAAAACATGTCCTCTTTACATGAATAGGACTTTTGTTACTTTTTATTTCTTTTTGTGCTGAGTTTACATGCTTTTTCTTTCGTCTGATCTTCTTTTTTTGCTTTTAAATTACGGTAAGAGAATTCCGAACGCGGAAACGTTTTAAGTTGTACTCACAGCCGAGGAAAGCGAAATCCGATTTTGCTCCGATCTGTCCATAAGTGATCAAGAATGTGACGGCATCAGATGGAATTTTGCTTCACAAAAAATTTTTGCACGTAAGTGCGTAATGAACAGTGAAGTAGCCAGTAGATTGAAAAGAAATTGATTGAAAAGAAATTGTGTGATACATTGCAAGTCAAAATAATATTCTAAAGAAATAAAAAATTGCAGATACCGCCACAATCATAGGTTTTACAGGACCATTAACTTTTGTAAAGCAGAATTTCATCTGTTTCGGTTTTGCTTGGTCTGAATACCACTGGTATAAATTTATGTGATCCTTCCAAGTGGGAGGTTCTTATGTGGGTAGTATGCTATCGGCGCAGGGTCTCAGGTACGGTTGAGACTGTGACTTGTTAGGTGAACCTCGTGTCCATTACCCTCTCGATGGGTCTTATGAACTGTTCCAATGATGACCAAGAGTTATCTTCAGTTTACCAGTTTATTACTGTACTGTACAATCTACACTGTGTGGTAGCTCTCAGGTCTAGACTCTATGGCAAAGAGGCATCTGGTGATGCTGGCTCGAAGCTGGTGATGATCTATTTTCATACCACACTCTACTGTGTAGTGTCTTAAGTACTAGGGATCATCAGATGGTGATTTACTACGAGGGGTGGCTGCCGCTATTGGCCATACATCTCAGGTGGCTCCATGAGGCTCTGCACCAGTGCATGTGTAGTCGACAGCGGCACGGTACTTGGTACCGTGCACAAGCAATGTTGCTTTCGCTTTCTCTTTCGCTCAGTCTGAATAGACCCTTAGACCTGACTGACAGAAGAGTTCAGATTAAACAAATTGCAGCAAATTCAGTCAATATACATATAAATCTTTACCATATTTAAGTCAAGTTTAAGGTTCAAGGTTATTTACCGAACTTTTACATGTTTGTTTTCCATTAAAGCCTGCTAAAAACTCAAGGTCATCTGGAGGTCAAGATAAAGGTTACTCAAATATCGAAAACAACTGAAACATTGTGAAATTAACTGTACCAAAAACAAAAATATTAGAAACCTCTGTACGCATCGGGTCTTATACGTCTGTTAATGCCTCTGCAAACACACATTAAAGGCCAATAAATTTTCAATTGATTTAAACTAGATTACAACGTTTTTCGGCGATTAATAGATTTAAGTCTCAGCATAACTTATTTTCAGTGGGAAAATTTTGCAAAATGGGAAGTGTCATCTTAGCGACCGAGTTTCCATGGAAACGAATAAAAACCCCATCTTTTCTGTCTTTTTTCTCCGGGAATAAAATGAAAGAAAGACACAATTGACTGAACTTTAAATTGGCGTGTTTTATTGAAAATACATAAAATAAGGTGGTACAATCGGTTATAAAAAATATTAAGTTGAGAAAGTTTCACCAGGTGGCTCGTTCGCTCCCCTTCGCCCCCAGAAAAGCAAAGGGGGGCGAAGGGGAGTGAAGCATATTGTATACTAAGTTTTAGGGTCCCCACCACCTGCTGCAACCAAAAAAATTGATTACAACATATAGTGGTTAGATGTCCCCACCACCTGCAAATAGAACTGTCATCCTGTGTACAGTCACTAAACGACAAAAGGCCTTCGTAGGTCCCCACCATGGGCCAAACATTTTGGGGCAAAAACCATCAATCAACCACTAAGGTGACTCTAACGAGCCACCAATAACATCACAACACAGCTGTAAGCACTAACTACCTTCAATGCTATTGAAAACGTACTGAAATATGTCTGAACTGTCATGCACGGGACATTTATATAGCTCGAAAAGTAAAGGCTTGCTCACACTGTGTAATTTTTTTCCAAATTGCCACTGCGATTCTTCTTATCACAACAAATGGGCTGTACAGGACTCAATGGAAGTGTTCACACTGTGCGACAGTGTCAACATCACCAGCTCCTATACAGCCTATTATAAACAAAAACAAATCACAGTCGCAGATAGAAAAAATAAAACACACACACAGTGTGAATGAGCCTTTAAGTGTTCGACTTAATTTTTTTTTCAGTTGTGAAATCTCCTCGCTTTCGTTTCGTTTCTCTCTCGAGAAAACGTTAGGGTTTATTCAGACCGAGCGCAAACAAAAGCAAAAACGAAAATGACGTCGCTTTGAAAGGACTACATTTAAGCCTCGTTCACACGCAACGACACAGACACCGATTTTCGGACGGATAAAGTTTATTGTTGTGTCAATGGTGATGGTGACTTTGATGGGCAGAATGGGTCTGGAACACATTTTGTCTGAATTTCGGTCCAATCCATTAGCACAATGCTAAAACTTTTATCTGGCCGAATAAAAAATGATCCGGTGTCGTTATGTGTGACTAAGTCTTGATTGTACAGGTCTATTCACACCAAGGAAAGGCAAAGCGACGCCACTTTCTTGATCGCTTATGGACCAATTTGCTTTCGCTTTCGCGTTCGCTCAGTGTGGGTGTACCTTTAGTGTTGGAAATGAAAGCTTTAACAGTCCCACAATCAGGGCTTTAACAAGAATGCTTATCAGCATTGTGTCACACCTGAAATCTCTCTGTGGTGTCTTTAGCAGGAGAATAATGAAAACACATCCTACCCTCTTGACTTCCAATACTGAACTGAGCAATTAGCCTCATTCTGAGATTGTGGTGTCAATAAGATGGAGAGCCATCTAGTGACAATATTTAAAATTAAGTTCTCTGTCTACAACTAACCAAACAAGCAGACAGACACCATACAGAGAAGATAAGTCACTCTGCTGTCATCACCAGCAGGCGCGACTGAAAAGCAGGATGATCGATCTAATCTCACTAGTTTACGGGTGGAAAATGAAAAAATGCACTTATTACAGAACAATTTATCTGTGTGAGTGTGAGTTAATGGGAGCAAGGGAGTTTCAATTTTTTACCATTCAAAACAGGGCATGACAGGAAAACCTTCCAGTACATCACGTAGGTTTAGACTCTGGCAAATTGTAGCAGTTTCCTGGTAATATACCTTTCAATTTTTTGTGAAAAATTCAAGGCTTGTTCACACCGAGCAAAAGCGAAAAATTTCTTTGACGTGAAGTTGTCGCTTGTTCTTTGATCTTTTAAAAATATTCTTTGATCCTTTTCGTTTTTGCCACCGCTTTTGTTTGGTGTGAATAAACTCTTACACGTCAACGAACTACACTGGGTCCCGCTTACAACGAGTTTGGTTACTACGAGCACTGGGTCCCGCTTACAACGAGTTTGGTTACTACGAGCACTGGGTCCCGCTTACAACGAGTTTGGTTACTATGAGCACCTGGCTACAACGAGCAAATTTCTCTCTTAAAAATGAGCTTTTCTGACTGACATCAATATCAAGAAAGTTCGGTTACAATGAGTACCGCTTACAACAAGCACATTTTCAAATTACTTGCTGTGGGCGGCACCCAGTGTAATCTTCGAAAAGCTGACGTCGTTTCATAGTGCACGAATGCACGAAGAATGTAAAAGTCATGTTCGTCTGTAATACTCGAAAATTTCCATGGTTTTTTTTGATGGGCTGTGTTTGATTATCACTCATGGATAGGCTCCGTAATATGGATCCATCAAGTCCGGAGGAGGAGGAGGGGGAGGGTGATCATCGAACTCGTACCAACCCGGATCCTCGAACTCATACTCCCGACTCCTCTGCCTCATCATGTACTCGACCTGCGCAAATGCGTGAGCCTGCGCATACACCTGGGCCTCGAGTTCATCTCGACTGGGACGCCGGTTCGGATCTATGGTGTGATAAGGCGGTGGTGGTTCTGTGGATTGTAGTTGCTGTTGCGCTTGTCGTTGTTGCTGTTGTTGCTGCTGTTGCTGGGGCCGTCTGCTGCCCCTGTTTGGTTGCTCCAAAGTGTAATCAGGAACAGGGGTGGTGGGTCTATCCTGGGAATTTCTGGGATTATTACTTGTGTCTCTTCTGGGAGGTCTATCTTGTCTGTTGCCATGGTTACTGGCTCGTGGAACACTGTTAGATCTGTTATTGTTACTTAAACCATCACGTGTTACACCTTCTCTCACTCTCCTTGACCTTGCTCTAGCTTCCTGTGACCTTGAACTACTTTCTTCTGCTGATCCTGATCTAGTTTCTTCAGCACCATCTATAGATGAACTTGTATTTTCTGTATTGGTATTGTCACTGTTGTCATGGTCACCACTTGTTGCAGTAGCAGCTTCACTTTCTCTGTCGCTTTCAGTAACAGTGTTGTTGACCATAATTCTAGCAACAGCCTCGTTCCTTAGCAACGTGGTGGGGCGGGAAACCGTGGAGCGGCCATCTTCGCTCTCAAGGTCAAAGTTCAAATATACCATGGAACCTGGAGCACCACGTGACCGACTGGTATCCATGGAGTCTACAGACATCTCACTAGGGGGCGGTCTGTATGAGGGTCGAGGCCTTGACCTTGCTGTAGACTCTGACCTTAATGTACTTGCAGGCGTGTTGTCAACAGACGCCGGATTGGACTGAGGCTGATTGGTCGCCTCACCGGAAGTACTATTTTGAGTGTTTCCGGTTGTTTGCTGATTCTCGGTGGTGGTTCCGGTCTGAGACTGTTGCTGGGTTCTCCTCGAGCTCAGATCACTGTAAGCTGGAGGAGGAACTCCCAGGTAAGCTGGAGGGTCCAGGGGTCTCACAGGACCAGCTGGGGCGCTGACTCCCATCATATCATCCTCTCCCAGACCCATGTCCAGGCCGAACATGGTCGCGATGGCTTGCTCTCTCGCCAACTCCTGCAAAAATACACATGGAATTCGTTGAAAACGTACAAACTTTATTTGTGATCACACTGAAATATTTCTTCTGCCAACAACTTATGGAAAGTGTGTTTTAGGAGAAATGAAACTGAAAACTCGGTTATAAATGCCTTTTTTATATAAATACCATCATTTCTATTCAGTAAAAATTATGACTTGGATGTAAGAACTGAGTACTCACTATTTCCCTGTAGTACTCGGCAGTACCCTTACCCTTGTATAGGTCATAGAACTGAGAGTACACGCCCAGTATGCACGCTATCTGAGAAGGAAAAAATGTTCATAAAAGAAGTAATGTTTGATCCAAGAAGTGCAATGAAATTTAGTTTCTTAATACTCAGTATAAATGGACCAATCAGATCTTTTGATACGAAAAGTGTGCGACTATGGTAAAATTCATTGGCCATTTTTCTGCCCTGTTCACGTATTTTCTCTTTAGGTTTTAACAATTACACTGTCTTTGTCATACTTAGGAACACTGTCACTTACACAAATTTACAAACTCTCTTTCCCAGTGGATCCTTTCCAGCAGAGGTTGAGGTTGAGTTAAATTTTAGTAACATACTCGATTTCACTGTCGTGTATGTTATACTTTTCAGTACTGCAGGAAATATAACATATCTGACAGTTAAATCGAGTATGTTACAGAAGTAGACTGAGTTGCTTGATTGGCCACAGTACAGAAAACTCAGTTTCTGGACAAGAATAACATACACGATTTAACTGTCGAGTATGTTATTTTCATGTCTATCTCAACCTCAACCTCAAACTAAACAGACACACTCTTTCCCATTGAATGCCCCTTTAACTATGAACCGACACAGTGACGGATCCAGGATAATGTTTTTGGCCTCTTAGCTCCTCTTAGATCCACCACCGTGATTGGGTTTCCTTCCTTTCCCCCCCCCCCCCGCGTCCCCCGGTCAGGGACATCATGGATCTGTCCACGGCCACTTTAGGCCCCATTTACACCAAGCGTCAGCGTCAACGCAGAGTCAACGCTGCGATGACGCTTGAGACATAGTTCTCATTGAGCACAATGGAGTAGCTGCAAAATGTTTTGTTTCCATTAATTTCAATGAGAACTATGTCACAAGCGTCATTGCAGCGTTGACACTGCGTTGACGCTGACGCTTGGTGTAAACGGGTGCTTACTCCCATCAAAGCGGCCGTCTTATTGTCCCAAATTAATTTGTTAAGAGCAAATAATAATGTAGGCACCGTGAAGATAGTGTTGACGAGATGGATGACGATAAAGGCTTGTTCCCATCCCTCCACCGGCTGCAAAATAACATAAAATAAAACATAAACACAACCGTGAGGAAGGAATAGCCACGGTGAAGTCAAAACAACATATAAGGTTCTGTTTCATCGTTCAAGTGATAACGTTTTTGTTAAAAATAGAAAGTGCGTGTATAGATGATGTGTGTGTGTGTGTGTGTGTGTGTGTGTGTGCTTGTGTGTGTATGTTTATGTGTGTGTGCATGTATGTGTGTGCACTAGCATGTGTGTGTGTCTGTGTGTGTCTGTGTGCATGTATGTGTGTGCCTGTGTGTGCTTGTGTGTAGATGATGTGCATGTGTGTGGATGCGTATGTGTGTGTGTGTGGATGAGTGTGTGTGTACATGTCTGTGTGGGAGGTATGTGTGTATGTGGGCTCTGTGTGTGTGTGTGCGTGTGTGAGTGTGTGTGTGATGTATGTGTGTCTGGGCGTACTTACGATATCGTTCTGTAGATCGTAGATGACGATGTAGCAGAGGGAGATGGTGGAGAAGACCAGGGTGATGGGCGCCATCAGTACCCACATCACATACAGTAGAATATTATCCTACAGATAGAACAAACCCAGTCAATCAAACAATCAGTGGGTGATGGGCGCCATCAGCACCCACATCACATACAGTAGAATTTTATCCTACAGATAGAATAAACCCAGTCAATCAACCAATCAGTGGGGGATGGGCACCATCAGCACCCACATCACATACAGTAGAATATTATCCTATAGATAGAATAAACCGAGTGAATCAAACAATCAGTGGCTGATGGGCGCCATCAGTACCCACATCACATACAGTAGAATATTATCCACAGATAGAATAAACCCAGTCAATCAAACAATCAGTGGGTGATAGGCGCCATCAGCACCCACATCACATACAGTAGAATATTATCCTACAGATAGAATAAACCCAGTCAATCAAACTATTGAAACAAAGAAAGAAAATATGCAATGAAGGACAATGCTGAAAGACTTGTCAAATTCCTCTTTGGACGGAAGGATGGATGTCAAAAACATAATTGTTTTCCAATCTTGCAAGGTTTACATTTTTGATGAGGCATGGACCATACAACTGTCGTACTTTACCGTAAAGTGTACTTACAATGAGTACTTCTATGATCAGTATCACAGACGCCAGTATGAGGGCGTATGCGAGGCCCGCGTGTACTTCGTACTTACCATGAGTACTCCTATGATGAGTATCACAGACGCCAGTATGAAGGCGGAGAGTATCCCTATGGATGAGTATGTGAGGCCTGCATGTACTTTCTACTTACCATGAGTACTCCTATGATGAGTATCACAGATGACAGTATGAAGGCAGAGAGTATCCTTATGGATGAGTATGTGAGGCCTGCATGTACTTTCTACTTACCATGAGTACTCCTATGATGAGTATCACAGACGCCAGTATGAAGGCGGAGAGTATCCCTATGGATGAGTACATGAGATCCACGTGAACTTACCATGAGTACTCCTATGATGAGTATCACAGATGCCAGTATGAAGGCGGAGAGTATCCTTATGGATGAGTATGTGAGGCCTGCCTGTACTTTCTACTTACCATGAGTACTCCTATGATGAGTATCACAGACGCCAGTATGAAGGCGGAGAGTATCCCTATCGATGAGTACATGAGGCCTGCGTGTACTTCATACTTACCGTAAGTACTCCTATGATGAGTATCACAGACGCCAGTATGAAGGCAGACAGTATCCCTATGGATGAGTACGTGAGGCCTACGTGTACTTCGTACTTACCATGAGTACTCCTATGATGAGTATCACAGACGCCAGTATGAAGGCGGACAGTACCCCTATGGATGAGTACGTGAGGCCTGCGTGTACTTCGTACTCCTGCACCAACTCGAACCCAACGTTACGAATAATCAGCAGGACCATGTAGAAAATTGTCGACACCTGAAAAAAAAACGGTTGATAATTAAATCTTCGAGTTAAATCTTTTAGAAAACACAAATTCTCTTTGTGGGGCCCCTGATACTCCTGTTTTAGACTTCTGGTGACGTCTGCGCTGGGTTTCAAAGCCAGGGCATGTCCTTTGCTTGTGTGCTTTCTTGCCTGTGTGATCCTCAGATTCACCTTTGGTGCAACACCTAGTGACTGTATAGAAGTCATCAGCAGAATATGTGTCCACATTTATCATGGGGGGGGGGTTTGAACCCATGACCATGTGTGTTACAGCAAAATGTTGTCATTCGGCCACTCCGGTTCGGCTCAAAAATCAAACGAACCAAAATGAAAGCGGTCCCTGCAGGAGTCAGCGACCCCTCCTGGACAAACCCCTATGAGGAGAGAATTGCGACATTGGGTGACCGATTACAACGTAGACTTGCATATCACTTCCAAGAAACCGATATGATTAAATTGGGAATTACGCCTGAACCAATCAGTGGTCAGCCACGCTACAACCCCTATTCACTAAATCTGCAAATGTATGAAACAGGGAATTCAATTGGCTTGTTTGCACGCGATTTTGGCCTTTGAATTAAAAAAAAATCTCCTAACGATAAAGGAAATGGCGAATCATCAAATACAAAATATTTTCAAGGATACAAATGTGCCGTTATTCAGAAAGGCCCACTTTCTGACTCATACCGGAGGAAAGAACTAGACAACTGTTTTAACAGTGACGCACACGGTCTTGCGTTTGGGATTAGCAGTGTCAATGTTCTTTTACTCGCGTTATGGAGTCGTAAACTGGACCGTTCACGCGTTATCTTGTTTACGTTTCGTCTGTTTCCGATTTACGTACAACCTCACTTCCTCCAGATCAGAACGGGAAAGTTTAGAAAATTTCCTTTCAACAAGAAAGCGTTTTAGTCAAAGACGTACCATCCGCGTAGCACATAGATCACATGAACATTTACAGTAAGGCAGAAAATTGATTTCCTTTAACTTGACTGGGTATTGAGTGACCTTCACCTCGAACTTCAGATGGCCTTGACCATTAGTAGAATAAAGCATACAGAAGTAAAGGTTACGTAAAATATGTCTTTTTTATTTGACTTTGACCTTATGACCGTGATACTCAAACTTGACCTAGATATGGTCAAGATGTATCTGCAGTGACGGATCCAGGTTTTCCAAGTGGGGGACGCCAATCCCTGAGGGGGCGCTAACTTATTATTTGGCTAATTCTTCCCGAAAACTGCATGCAAATAAAGAAATTTTGTCCCCTCCCAAATCCGCCACTGATCTGTGTACTGAAAACGATATTCCTAGCTGGTTCAAAAGCTAAAATATCTCCTAAAAAGGACAAGTTTATGTTTACATATCACAAAGCTAAAGAAATGATATCAAAATATGCAAGCGGCTTGTCTCTGTGCACACACATGTGAGTGAAAGTTACACTGGGGTTTAAACTTTCTTGTTTGTTTGTATGTTTGGCGGAGATGGCACTTTTTGTTTGCTAGTTGAAAATAGTCACTGAAGGCACGTTTCCCCGTTCGAATTTTTTCTACAGTGAGAATCTACAAGTATACTTTTTTGGAATCCTTTGCAATAAAATAATTCAGGGAAACACCCCAGATTTTCCAAACCAATTTAACTGGGGAAGCACCATTATTTGCTCAGTTTCCTCAAAGGACCCAAATAAAAAAAAGATGAAAAATATAGGCATCGTGAGGGAGCAATTCTTGAACATTATTGACAGGTTTAATTTCTAAAAAATAAACTATTTTTGGTTGTCTAAGACATCAGTTAGACACGCGCTTATATTTGTCAACTATTCTCCACTCTGACGTCGACGTAAAACTGATTTACCGAACTTTTCGATGACGATATTTAACGGCATCTTTCTCACAATAATGTTCAAATCAATTTAGTTGATACTGTCTTTTTTCAATGTGAAAAAAGTGTATACTTAAATTAAAATGCTATCGTTCTCAACCAAGCAGATTCAGTGTATTCAGTTGTTACCGACCGCGTACGTAGTACGGAGGGAGGTTATGTTTTCACAGGTGTCTGTCTGTTAACAGGGGGGGA
>JBCAUG010729344.1:0-12084 GCA_038406175.1 Haplosyllis leylae | reverse complement strand
GACCTGAGTACCCCCCCCCCCGGCTGGGACTGAGTACCTTTCTGAGTTCTTTCACTTCACATTTCATGAAATACGTTTTGATTCACTGAGTCAACAAAACGAGGTAAAACAAGCCAATTGATTGTGGTGAAATTCTTTCTGATGTGCACAGGTCCTAATTTTGCACACTCAGTTTGCGCGAACTTTCGACTGAACTGATGTCTTAAGTTCTGAGGTTGGTAATGAATTTCGATTTTAAGTAGGATAAAACGCCATATTTGGAAAATTCATCTCTTCACCTTATGAAATGGTATTTTTAGCTTGGTATCAATGAAACAAATTACAAACTGAATGACTTTTACTGGTGGAACTCCAGCGGGTAGGACGTCAGTGCAGTGAGAGTGGAGGTCGGAATGAAGCTGTGTTGGAGTCCCCGATCAGCTGATCAGAGCAGCAATCAGATCATTCAATCATCAATGAATCACAGCGAACGCATTCCGACACATTCCCACATCACAGCCCCCTCCTCCCCATACCCCTCACTCCCCCTATCCCCACTGCTCCCATTGTTTCATTCTCCACTGTTATTTATGCATTGTCATACACCACGATAAGCCATCATTCCGTCACACCCGTCCCGTGCTCGGGAGGGTAGCTGCCGGAAGAGCTAAGAGCGGGCGAGAGAATGGAGGGGTAGGGAGGGAGGGAGGGAGGGAGCCAGGGTCCCTCGAGGCTCCGACACAACAAAAGAAAAGCGAACGACATCATTCAATCACGGTAACAATTCTCTATTGTGTTTACTCATTAGCTTTTAACCCTTTCGTCGCCCAGATTCAGACAACTTCATCACTTCCATCTCTACTGCTCAGCACAGCGAGAAGCTGCTGTGTGATGGTATTTCTGAAATCCATGCCTAAGAAGGAGATGGAGATTTTAAACTGTTTCTGTTTGTTCCATTTTCTATTGTTTTGTGATCGATCTGCGTTTTAATTTAGCAGCCGGTCTGAAACAATGGCATTGTCAAAGGTTTGGTGGGACATTAACAAGAATTTCAAAAGAACCTCACATTTTAAAACAACTTCTAATTTTGAAGATGACTGTCGCAGTGCAGTTTCTGGGACCAATGCGCGATCAGTTTCCATCTTCTATCATCATACCACCGAATTTATACATGTAATATTTTTTCTTTGCCTTCTGACGCAAAACTTGGAAGACTTCACATCCATCAATAACTTGTTTAGAAATTGATACAAATGACATTTGATCCCATTTTAACACTGAGCCTATTTCATACAATTGATTTCTCAACTTTCAGTTTCACACTTATTGTGCTAAACTGAATTATTGACCTGACATCAATACTTCTAGTCAAACTTTCAATAGTGAATCTCTCCGATGGTAATCGACAGCAGGTCGACAGTGGAAAAGATGATTGGCATTGAACAAAACGAAGTGACGTACTCACCATGAAAGGTTCCTTGTTGAAGTTGCTAAATGACGTCTGCTGTTGATTTGTACACACACGTGTTGTTGTTGTTGCTGTTGTTGTTGCTATCGTTGTTGTTGTCGTCGTTGTTTTCCTCTAAAAGAATCTGGAGTTCGCTAGGACCGAGTCGGTCTCACGTCGTGGTTTTTTGAAAGATACAATTCCTGCAAGGAGAGTAACATGGGGAAATTCAGTTCGAAGCGAAGTCAACGTTTTGAAGAAGTTGGGTGTTTTTCACTGTTTGGAAACTAGTTTCTTCGCGATAGCTTAACTCCTTGATATTTGATGTTTCAAATTGAGGTTTTGTTTAGAAATGCGGCCTGCTGCTGTGTTGCGAGTAGAGCCTGTTTGTACGTTTCTCTCCCTCTCTCCTCTCTCTCAAGGAGCTGGTCGATCCCTGCAGCCTCTCCCCCTCATCTCCCCCCTGAGTACCCACCCCAGCACGCCGGAGCACAGAGCCACACAGCTGCGGAGCCTGGCCCAGGCAAGCAGGCAATTTGTTCGTCACTTAAACAAAGGCTAATCACGGCTTTTGAATCGCCTATTACATGTCATACAATGAGAGAGGGATCAGTCTGTTCAATACATTGCCGGCTTCTCATAACGGGGGCCCAGGCTGCGATCACACAGCCCCTCAATATTGCCTTCTACACTCAGCACATTTCACTCAATAACAGAACCCAACGAGCTCAAATTGCACCACTTATTGTCATCAATGGCATCTGATGCTTTGTAGTCTCAGTAACAATGCGTACTGTAAATGTGTAGATACTTTAAGGGATCGTTTCTTCTCTATTCCGGATTTGCTATTGTTGTCTGTCTACACTCTGTGAATCTATGCATCTGGCAACAAATGTAAGGTGGTTGAAAAATTTGCAGTTTATAAACTTGTTGTGCACAAATCAGTCCTTTTAGTAGGGCCGCTTTTACTTTTGGCTTTGGATTTAAGTTTACGTCTGTCTGGGTTGATATTTTGTCATTTGCTGGCTTATCTGTTTGCACACGATTCCCAGATTGACGTCTTGAGTGCTACGCCTGCTGACATCTTGACCAAAAGCACACAGTCGGCCTCTGTACTAAGACGTTTCCAATAAAGAAGTAGCTAAGTAATTCAAAGAACATGGTATTTTGACTATGAAAATAATCAAGAATAAAGTTAACGATATCATTTTGACGACAAAATGAAAGAAATGACCAATGCTATCACGGTAACATGTAGCGAACCCCTCCCCTCCAGGTATTCTTGAATCAAAGTTTAGTCAGCTCAATGACGCAAATATCCATGCAATGCACTCTATTCCATCTATAGGTTGGTGTGTTGATGGACTTTCATTCAAAATGAAAACTAGATTACAACAATTTAAACTAACCCTGACAAAAAAACAACAAAAAAACAAGTATACTTGCCAGTTATACTTTACTGAACATAGAATCATTAACTTAACAGTATTATTACGTTGCCCAAATGTAACTTTGTACAAATACCATAAGACCTAAACTACCGCATCTTCGAATAATCATTTACAAACTAAAGGACCAGAAGAACTGAATTTCATCAATAGAAAAAGGCCAGAGGGGATTTTTAAAATGACACTTCTTATTATATCATTTTCCTCTGTAAATGGTTCCAACCAAAGTCATCTCGGATCTATAATTAAGTTTCCGTCGATTACATTAGTACTTTGTACTTTCTCAGGAGGAAATTATCTTTTCACAGGACGTAACACCACGAATGGTTTGATGAGGATCGCTGCACATTGGGCGGGGCCGGTTTTTTAAAACATACAAAATTTCATGCTTTGAATTGACAGAGTAACAACAAAAGCCCCCGACAAAGCCACTTTAGAACCCCCATCCTTCACCCTACAAGCCAAACAAAAACTACAGGATAATACATGACCTTTTTTGCCATGGCAACACAATGCATACATACGTAATGCTCTCAAAAAGATGCACACAACGTTCGGGGCTGTTCGATATAACGTAACGCACGAAGCAGACAGATATACATGTGTAGGAATGAAGTTAATTTTCGATTATCATAAAAATATGGAGGTTTCTTGTAAAATATAACCACAAGCTGTGGTCAAAATGATAAATTTCAAGCTGTGACGTTGTCATTTTTTAAAATCATTTCCCAAGCGCGCTGCCGCTAACTCTGCAGAAGGTTTTGAGGCACCATTCCTCATCAAGACTGTTTCCAATGTCCCTACAGGTGCATTTGTTGAGATACCTCTTTCAAATTTCGCCTGCGCACAAAGAGAGTGAATCAAAAACACCCGCTTTTATGCCAATCTCGAATTTTCTGTCCATAATTGGAGGGAAAAGGACTGGACAAATGTAGCTAAAACAGGAATCCAAGCAATAAGGCAAGTCTATGAGTCACCAACAATAAAAGGTTGGAGATTCCTTACAAAAAATGGAACTATTTGCGATACAAATTGGAAAAAAGACTCTGAAACCTCATTCTAAAACTGTCCTTTACAATGAATTTTAACTATTGGCTTCCACAGAATTTTAATTAAACAGCCCTGTAGCCTCTCTTTTTTGTTCCCCACATCCCTTTTGCCAGCACACCAATTATCAACGGCACTTGTCTTCTTCTCATTCACGTTTAGGAATCACGCAACCGTAACAGTGAAGCAAAACTGTAAGAAAACTCCATAAAATTGAATAGCACAGAGAGAAGTGTTCAGCAAAGAAAATACAAAACGTACACTCAATAGACAAACACACGTAGTGAAAGCTTGCACAAAGTGCTGCAAGGAATTCTTCGACAAAAAGCAAACACGAAAATTGTTCATGCAGGTGCGCATTTGCTATGATATCTCTTCCAAAGTTTGTGGGAGACAAATAGGTTCATTAAAAATAGCCCATTCTCTTGCCAATTTCAAATTTTCGATTTATAATTGGACTATTTTTGGTCCACAAAAATCTAAAAACGCAATACCATACTTGTCTGTTAATTTCCTTATTTCCAAAAATAATCTAAACTTAAATTCAACAAAGAAAATATACTTCTACATGCATGTACCTACAGTTCACTAGTTTGAACAAACTTTGAAAAATCTCCAAAATTCCTTAAATAATTCCAACCTCATAATTAAGATGTCATTCCATTACACGCCTAAATGATGAGGCGTTCAACAATGTGGGGATTCACCACCTGAGGAAGTAGTCTAGATTTATGAATCTTATAGGTACTTATAGCTATTGTGGTAGATAATACTTCTACAATGCACAATGAAACGAATTAAAGGAGGCTGCACAACGGTCGCAAAAGTATCGAAATTTGAATACTACATGGTAAAGCACGAACGTTAAATTAAAGCATCTTTTCTTGAGAAGCTAGCATCGGGTTATTAAGAAGCGACAGTTATTTATCAGTCAAATTCTTTTGCAAAAGTTCAATTTGGACAGCGATTCATTCCACAATTGTATTCGATGAGATGCTTCAAGCTTATTCTTTTATCGTCAAGCACGACTTGCAAGTTTGCAGGAAATCAGAATACAGGAAACTAATTCACGACTACTATCAACTATCAAAAGTACACTGAATTGCATCAAAATACCCTGTCCTGGTCCTGCCAGGGAGAGGGGGTGGGGATGGGTGGGTCGGTTGTCCTGGTCGGGAGGAAGGGCGGAGGGTGGGGGTAACCCGTCCTGGTCCTGGCCGGGGGGGGGGGAAGGGGATGGGGATGGGGCGGGCACCCTGTCCTGGTCCTGGCCAGGAGGAAGGGGGTTAAGACCTGGGACTAGATACCAGAGACCAGTGATCTGGGGTTCCCCCTCCCCTGTTGACAGACACACACCCGTGAAAACAGGACCTTCCCCATCCTTCGGATATGGGCATTAAAAACGGAAATACTGTCATATTCTAGTTCACTTTCGTGTCAATTCAGTGCAACCAAAGTCTCTTTGGAGACCTGTCAAGTGCAATTCACCAATTGGGAGCAATGTATTGTTACTCATTCATGGCCATGGGTGATTATTTTTATAAATTATAAGACTACAGCCTCCTTAACGTATTTTATGTAGTCTGTGTAGGCGTGACCTTAAATAGGTTTAGTATTAGGCAATCAGTTAGAGGCAATCATCACCGGCCCGATGTGATAACACGTCCAATAACACAAGTATATCAGCAAATATTTACTGTCAACTTCTTCATAATAGTCGCAAGTACAAACTGCTCCACCTCGAGAAACACATGACGAGACCATTGTAAACTTTGGAAAATTCTGTTTACATTGCATAATTTTGTTGAGTGATAGATGTACCTGTTAAAAACGGCCCTACACAATTCGTCCACCTTGAATTTAGGATAAGTGAGTGATGTAAAAAAGTTAGTTACGATTTTATTTTTGTTTAGAGCAATGGCAGTGGCGGTTGTCATCATTAACAACCAGACCCTTGAAGTTCACAACGATTTCTCTATTTTCAAAACTCAAGAAATAGTGCCAGTTTTGTCCCATCAATTAGCGTCATCGAAACATCACTAAAACTATGCCTCTGAATAAATTTGATTGGCCGATTGAATTGATTGCACTATGCAGCATGCTAACATTTCGTGGGGGTGGGGGGGGGGTACTGATTCTCTATTTTGAATTCGAATAAAACCAACTTATTCTGAGGTTCATCTCTAAGGTAACAGTTGCTTAAAGACTAGGCTTATGTAGTAGTGTGTAAACTTGTCAGGCATCTCATCTTATGGATGAGTTTCAGTACTGAAGTCCCATTTGTGTCCCAACGGTACAGTCCGGTGTCCCTGTTAGTTATCATTTGTAAAATGACAGTGTTCTTCCCTCCTCAACCTACAACCCATATTTGATGCCCAAGGCCTGAATACCCTGCCCAGTATCTGAACCTGAAGTAATGTCCCAGTTAGCAACCCCGGGGTGAGTAGTGGTAGTAAAAGCCCTATTCCTCTGTTAAAACATTCCTTTCCACAACTTAAGAAGAATCGCACAACAAACCGCACTTAACTTCTCAGGGAACGTACACAACGCTGGAGAATAGCCCTTACGACAGGAGACTAAACAGGACACGTGAGAGCCCACCGGATTAAGTGCGTAATGGACCGGGGGCAGAGAACAATCAGTGACCGCTGGTCACCACATGTAACTTGCTGCGAGTGGTGATTCAATCTAGTGGTGTTTCTGCGAGGGGCAGATCTATGGAAATTAAAGTCAATTGTTGCATGGAATTTTTCAAAACTTTTTTCGTCCAACTTGAAGGTTGCGACTGAAGACTGCTTTAAACAAAGGTCTCTTAAATGGCAACTGTTATTCCACAATGTAAGGAAGCTTAAAATTGATGTTATATCATCCACCATTAGTTTCGTCCAACCAGACAAAATCGATCATTTTAACGGAAAGCTAAATGAAGAACTACCCATTTACACCTTATATTTGCTGGCAAAATCTTCGCAACACCATTTCTTCCGTACAAGTACGGTCATTGGTTATAGGTGGTCTCGCAACAGAGTTTAGTCCAGCCAAGTTTCTCATCTTAAAACTCGCACCTTACATGGTCTCAATTCTGGCTACTGATAATGAAAATGGTCATCACACAGGTATTAATGACAGCACGAGATATGTTGAACACTGGAAATTGCACCACAAGCTGTGCTCATGTCCTAGTCCAACACTGACTGACATAGATTGTGACCTTGAAGTGACCTACTTTCACTTTCTATAATTCCTCAACCAAGGTGACCTTGACTCTGACCTTGAACATCGCCTGGATCCTCCCCTACTGGTCCAAACTCTTGTCCATTATACTCAAAACAATTAGAGCATCCTCCAAACATTATGATTTGTGACGCATAAACAGACGTTTGTAGGTAATGCGTTCTGAGTAGCTCAACTGTACACATTCTTATTGTTTACACTCCCAGTGTTTCTCTTACTTACGCTCAGTTACATACAAATGCACGCGCATTCCATGCCAAATCAATCGCATATGGCTGCGCTTGTATCAAGAGCCTTTGTAAGGCGTTGAATTCCCGTCTTTTAGCATTTTTTCTCAGAAACCATTTCAAGTGGGACCTCTTTCTTGGTCTTTTGAAAATGAGTGTGCTCAATGCGTAAACATTTCTCAGTTCTGTAAAAGGACTTCCAAAGCAGATTTGTTCTTTAGATTTGGATTTGACTTACACTTTCTTGCCTTATTTTAATGCACATTACAAATTTGCACACCATTTGAAAGAAGTAATGATTGTGAGTGTATTTCTTTGGAAGGAAAAACAACACTCGAACTTTGATGATGCAAAAATGTCATATTAACAGAACATATTTGTCCAGTAGCTGAAAAAAGATGAGTTTCCGCCTCACGATAAATTTTACACCTTTGTATTGTGCATTACACATACTAAATTGTGCAATGAAACTTCTGTCAGGCTTTGATGTGATGTGTCATTTCCTTTTCACTTGAATGTAAACTTAAGCCTGTAGCTTATGTACTTCTGATTATAGTCTCAATTCATAAATCTGTTCAAAATTGCAAACACAGCATTCGACATTCCAGATAGCACAGCGGTACAGAAAGATGGGCAGAAAGGTAGAAATGACCTGCACCAAAATGACCTGCCACGATAGTGATCAGTCTGTATGTCTTGCCCCGTGTACGTCTGTCTGCAGATAATACTATTGTCTCATATAACACTGCGCAATGATCGCAGATCAGAGGAACTGGTCCGATTAAATATTTACAGACAAGAACGGATAGTATGATATAAACACAATTGAACAGGTAACATTAAACGTCTAACACGAACCGAAGGGCCTCTGATCAGCCTCTTGTTTCTTGCTGTGATCGCAACGGTAGAAAACGTCTCTTTTGTCTCATGTTTCAAACTTTTCCGTCTTCATAAATAATACTTCAGTCTTGACACAAACTGGTACCATCAAGAAAGCCGTGTGACTTTTGCAACAGCCGCAGTCTTTCTGATTGTTGTACGACCTGGGTATGACTTGTACCTTTGTTCAAGCGCAATTTTGTTTGGCAGTCAAACAGCTAAAAAAAACCAGCGATGTTAGAAAAAGAGCCCTTCAAAAACTCGCCTTTTCTCGATACCTGTATCCTCCAGGGTTGTCACATTGGAGTCCGTTCAAAATTCCCAGACAATTTCCTGACATGGGTCAAATGGCAAAAGTTCCCTGACATTTTATGAATATCCTGACAATTCCTTGATCTCGAGAAGATTTTGTTTACAGTTTTCCCTGACTTTTCCCTGGCATGTGGAGACCCTGTTCCAATATTCGTACCACAGCTATGTTACACAACAGCTGTGCTACAAAAGCAACTACATGTACTGATCTAATGGTAAGACACCGAGACCTACAATGGAAGTCGCACTCTGGCTTCTTTCAGCAGGAAAAAAACTTTTCATTTAAACTTAAAGTAATAAGGACCTGGAAGAGTATAAAATAAATTAATTGAACCTCAAACAAAATCGCCAACATGTGGACACCATGTCCGTCTGATGTACTGTACTTATTTACAGTGCATAAATCCTGTTTTCCGAAGTTTACCTGAATGTGAAGGGCACCGAATTAGATTCGGATATGTATCCCGAAGAAATATACTCGTGACACAGATGTAACAATATCAGTGTTTTGATCAGTGAACATCGATAAGGAGATCTGATTACGTCTCTCCTTGTTGTCGTTCCGCAATGATTTACACTAAATGAACATCGAGTCGGATGTTTGTTACAAATAGAGGTGTCGGATTATATAATAACACGCACGGAGAGCAAAATGCAGGACGCGTGTGGAAACACGTAAACAAACCAAGGTGTCTCCCTTGATTCTAGAAAAGTAGGTTTCATCGCTTATGTCATTGAGTAGTGCTAAAAGGGGCGAATCCAGGATTTCTCGTAGGAGGGGCGCCAACTCCTATGGGGACCGCCAACCAAATATGCATTTTTTACACTCCAACAAATCAAAGAAAAATTGCTCTATAGGGGCGCCCAAAAGGTCTTCGGGCGCCCCCTTGGATCCGCCACTGAAAGTCTAACGGATTTAAATGTAGACATGATGCTGTTGTTCATTTGGTGAAGATAACATTCCCGTTTTAGTAAGTAACCACAGCTAATTTATGGATCATCTTCAGATGTATCCTGGATGTCAAAAGTCTACGTCCCCGTTTCCTGTGTCAAACCTGCTGGATGCTATTTTAACAGTATAAGAAGCAGCAGCATGTGTGGTTCTCCTGAACTCAACGATGTTGACTCTGTGGTACCTGCCTATCAATATGTAACCAGTAGTTCCAGGTATCACTGCCTTTTAAAAATCTATACGTACCAGTTTACCGGTTCAATGGCGGATCCAGGATTTCTCAGACGGGGGAGGGGCTACCCCCCAAGGTGGGTCTGCCAGCCTATTATTTGGCGATTTTCCCCCAAAACTGCATGAAAATGAAACAAATTGGACCCAAAAGGCGGATACGGCCCTGCCCCCCCCCCCACCCGGATCCGCCAATGCGGTTAGCAATGGGAGACCGTTGGTTCACTCAGGTGTGGAAACATTTCATCTTAAGTTGAGATCTGGTTGTCACGAGCATCTGGAAATACAAGGGAAAACATCGCCTAAACGATGGAAAATCACCCAAGAATCCGTCGCCAGTTCATTCCAAAGCATTCGAGTGTGTGCCTGACCCATGATGAAAAGCTGTTCCATGGAGGAAACAACCACGCTTTATGATACTCAGCTTTGAGCTATTGTCTCTGCGAGCATAACGGTCAAGCTGCTGCCTAAAACGGGGCCAGGGCCACAGTGAAAAGGACAATCGAATAGATTACCATACCTGCTGATGAAAAATGAGCCCCTCGACGGCTGGTGAAGCAAACGGGATGGCTGTGTTCGACGCACGTGTTCGAAAATCTCCGTTTTCTGCGCAAGGCCAGCGCGAATCTGGAGGGGGAGACGCGGCCGCGGGATTTATGCGCACTATGAGGTCACACTACTGCGCACATTATCGGGGATTGTGACCGAGAGGTTAAACCAGAACATAACTGAACCTCCTTCCCTCCCTCCCCGACCTCAATAACAATGCAGCAAAGACATGGACCACGCAACAGCTTGGAAAGTCCTGAATTAAGCTCAAACAATACATTTTTCTGCATCAAGGTAAATTCAACTAGCTTCACTGGAAACTTACATTCAGTTGTATGATAATTTTCAGATAATTGACGGTAGCAAAACTGCTGAAAGTTGCGTTTCGTTGACTCGCAACATTGAAAGCTTTGTCCTTTTGAACTTCAGTCGAAAAATTACGCAAACTGTTTTCTTTGTTGCAACATTGAAGCGCAACATGATCGTAGCATTGGCGTCCATACATATTACACTGTATTAGTTTATGCTGGCTTGCACCAAAGAGGAACCGGTAAAATGTTGATGATTTAGAATCGGGGGTAAGTAAGTAAGCATTGAGTAGGTATTGCAGATGTTGGTTCCCTACCGGGGTTCAAGTGAGTTTCAAAGTGGCAGAAAACTAATAGTTCGTCCACAGTTTTTTTAATCTTTTCGCGGGGCCACTGATACCACTGTTTTGGACTTCTGGTGACATCTGCTCTAAGTTTCAAAGCCAGGGTGGATCCCTTGCATACTTTATGGCTTATATGATCCTCAGATTCACCTCTGCTGTGACACCTGCTGACTGTATGGAATTCAGTATGGCAGCCAAGCCTTTTCGATCCATATACCTGCAGATGTGTCCACAAGCATTGGTGGAGGTTCAGGGCTCAAACCCATGACCATCTGTGTCGCGAGCACAGCGCTATATGCCATTCAGCCACTCGGGCGTGGCTTAGTCCGTCTACAGTTCAGTTTTATTGTCTGTTCTTTTTATTCTCAATGTTGGTTTTCATGCTAAAAATGAAAATCTTCAAAGCGTGCATCGCCAGAACTGATATTCCCGCTTCTACAGGAACGACTAAAACTCAGCACATGGACCATGTCCACCAGCAGCATAAAGGCAAAAAGGCAATAAAGGGGAAGTAAAGTGATGACAAATAGCTTCATTGTTTCTAAAGCAATTGGCCTAATAGACCATGGATCCGGATTGTGTGGGTATGTGGCGCGGGAATTCAAGGTGAGGGACCCAGGGAGGGAGACGGGAAGCGAGCGTGCCCATGGTCCGTAGTTCCGGGTGAGAGTTTATGGTTAAATGTTGTTAAGTTAATCACATTAAGTGAAGCAGATTACCAGTGAAATTTTTGTGAGTAGTTTTCATTGTTTTTGCTGCAATGATATCAGTAGCCTATTGTTTCTCCCCGATTCCAAAGCTTCGCACCTGAGGCACCAAAATGCAGTGATCTGTCTGAAACGTGCCCGATACAAATTAATGAAGCTTGAAGAATGAAAAAAAAAGTAATATTGAGAGAGCTTCAGGACCAGAAATGGTAACTTAGTTACATTCGAAGAACAGAATTCAACAATCACACAACTTCTTTTTAATTGAATCGGTGTCTGTTGCAAAAACAACCGACACATATTTCACTACTAAACTACAAAGTGAACAGATCTCTCAAATGAATAAATATGTCCGATTTTACGTAAAAGTGTGACCAAATTTGTGCCAGCGTGACGATTTTGTAAAATATTTGCTGCAATCCC
>JBCAUG010729333.1:0-12085 GCA_038406175.1 Haplosyllis leylae | reverse complement strand
CAAGTGAAACAAAAGCAATTTTCTGTGTATTTGTAAATGTTTTTGTGATCTATGTGTTACGCAGATGGTACGCCTTCAACTGAAAGGCATTCTTGTTTCTAACCAAACGAATCTTATACAAAATAGGGAAATACGAACAGTTGTTTAACTTTATAACTAACAATTAAATTGTTCAGAAGCAAAACATCTCAAGAACAGACTGATTCTTCTTTCCAAAAATCTATATTAAATGGCCACGTGTGGCATTTCAAATATTAGGTCAGCTTTGCCACTGAATTTGCCCATTCTCTTGGTAAAAATCCATACCCTTCTACAGCATAATATAAAGACCAACCCTAAAACAGAAAACCCTAGCTTTTTAAGACTGGCCCTTCGGAAAGAGTATTTCGAAGTATAAGCTATGCTGTTCTATCTCAGACAGGTCTTATTTCCAACAATATTAGCAAGCCATCAGTGCAGTGTCTGTGTTTCGCCCGTTATCGACCACGAGGAAATGTGATGTTTTCAGTCGTGTCTGTCTTTCTGTTCACAGGGGTCGGGGCCGCGGTCTGTACACCTCTAAAGTCTTCAGGTCTTCCTTGTTACCGCCCGCGTACGAAGTACGCGGGAAGGTAATGTTTTCACTTTGTTTGTCCATCCACAGGGGGAGGGAGAGCGGGGTAACCCAGCCAGGACCAGGTATCCCAACCCTGTCCCCAGCCCTGCCCTGCCCCACCCTCCCCTGCCTTGACCAGGACAGGGTACCCTCCACCCCATCACTGCCCTGCCTCGAGGGTACCCCCTGCCCCACCTCACCCCCAGGACCAGGACAGGGTAACAGGGTACCCCCCCCCACTTTGTCCCCACTCACCCCCACCCAGGTAGGGAATGCCACAGACAGGAAAAGGCGCAGGCAGTACGCCTCTTGCGTTAACATGCATGATTTCACCGATTAATAAAGAATTAATGTGCAATACTTCGAGTACTTTGACTAAATATGGCAAACTAATTGAATTGCTTCGTTCCTAGATGATTAGGGGCATTGGTTTTCAAATTGAAATTGATAGATGTTGCTGATTTGATGATATGATTCTGTTAGAATGACTATTGATAAAAAAAACTGGCGATGCAAATAAGGTGATGAACCAGTAGTCCAGATTGTACAATCCGATTTCAGTTTCAGTTTCTGTTTTAAATTATTTTTAACTTTCAAAGATGGACAAAAAATTGCTTCATATCAATGTTGTTTGACAGAAATTTAACAAAGGAGTCCATTCAATAGTCATTGCGATTATTTACATCCTCCTCCGATTAACCAGTGATGACGAAGTTTATCTAACAGCGTGTGGTGGCATCCAATTGACACACATCAATTCGAGGTTTTCCAAAAATGAACAACATTGCCAATAGTGGCAATATTGCCATTTGTGTGCATTTAAGTTTCCTTCTTTATTCTAATCATATTGCATTAGTTAATTCAAAATTTTATATCGCTGGATACAAGAGGATTGCATTTCAACATTAGATGCTTTGGTGGTCCAGTAAATTTCAAATGGCACAGCTAAAACACAAATGGCAATATTGGCATTCTTGTATTGCGGAGAGTTTGTGAAAACCTCGATTAAGAATCTCAAAGAAGTCGTCACCATTACATACGATACAAAATCATGTCCACTATGTGCTCTCAGAATCGAGTTTTCCCGTAATACACACAGTGTATCGCCGAAATTTGAGAATAAGTTAAATAGAGAAATTTCGATTTTAATTCAAAACACTATGACAAATAAAAATTTACATTGAAATTGCTCTGAATATTGTTCTTTTTATTGTCATTAGAAGTTGCACAAAAATGCCAACATTGCCCACTTTTATGGGAAAACTCGAATAGATCTCACCATTGCTTATCGTTTGATTAAATGTGCATTAGCAGTGCTCACTTAGTCACTAACACTCCTACGCATTTTACTTTTACGGAAATTCCCACCAATTTAGGAAGTGGTTGAATATTTTGATAGGTTCCGAGGTTACACCTGCCTTGGCAAAAAGTAAATTGTCCATCAACCTGCTCTTCTGTTATAAATAATTGATTTTCAGGTCTAGAATCAGGTTCCCTGATTCTCCGTTCCGTCTGTTGATATAACCTAACAGGTCTGCGCAATAGTCTACCAATCAAATTGAAATAAATAGGTATTTTTCTTGATGCTTCCGCACTTCTTAGAGCACGCTATTAGAGAGAGAGGGACAGTGTTTATTGCCTTCAGCATGGTCATGTCCACTGCTTAAGTGGATTTTCCCGCTCTAACCAACATGTGATTCTGGTATCGAGACTCAAAGCAATATAGTAATGACTACATTGGTCTTTATGAGATAACGAAGAAAAATGTAGGCAACTTGGTATTTCAATATCGCTTCAAAAGCTGATGTTAGAAGAAAGGAAAGTCTTAATTTTAGCGTGTAAGTTACTCTTTTTTCGTCTAGAATAAGTTTATGTAAACTGCAAGTGCGTGGATTAAAAAGGCTCGGCTGCCATGCTAACCACCAAGAGGTCAGCAGGTGTTGCACCATAGCTGAATCCGTTGTATGCAGGTAAGAAAGTATGCACGTGAGGGATTCATTCTGGCTTTGAAACCCAGGGCATATGTCACCAGGAGTCCAAAACAGGGGTATCAATGGCTCCACAAAACTTTTAAAAAATATTTAGGTGAGGTCTCTACCTTACATCCAAAGTGCAACGCAGCCCATGCGATAGTACAGGCATCTGGGCCCCATCAATCTCAGGCGTAGGCGTTACCGATTTGGAATTTGGAAACGCAGTTGTCTAGACCAGAAATACTGTATCCAACAACAAGACTAAATTTAGAACACTTACTGCCAGTTATTTTTATTGGGATGTTAACACAGAGCACCTCTAGTCAAGTTCAATTTGTGTTAAAATCGTCGCTATGAATAGATCCGTTATTGGGATATTTCCAATCAGATAGATAAAACTTGGAAGCGAAAGTGTCATCAATAATGTATCACTAGTTGACACGAAATATCCCTTTTTATTGGTTGATTATTTATCTATTTATTGGTCATTATCGGTAACGATACATGCTTCACTTGGTGCATTGGATATTTTATTTTGTTGGTATTTTGATGAATCAAAAACATGGTTTCGTACATATTTCTATTCTTCAGCACCGGATTCCAGAAATGATTGAGCCTTTTTTGTACAACGAAAAAGAAAAGAAACTAATTTTAGACATGAAATCACTGTCAATTCCGGAGAGAAATTTGTTACAGTCAATTCTTCAACAGCCAATTCAGGTTAACTGAAGGCGACGAAGTGTCATCAGAATACAAATGAATTTTAATCGTGCACTCCGTTATTGTTCACAAGCAGGTTTTAAAGTTAGTAGGAAACAAAATGAGCAAAAAATATCCACTTAATCACTTAACTACCACACATTTCTACTTTCTGAATGTAACAAGTTTCTTTTATTAGTTCAGATGATCCTTTTTGTCTGAGACGGATCGTGTCAGATCACAAGACTGTAGAACAGATGCCTCAGCACGCTTGATCATCCTGTATCGACTATTCCACGTTTGAAGTTCATTCAAGTTTGTCAAATGAAAAGTATGAGTGTGACTTTACATGATTTACTAATGTTGAATAGACCTTAAATGGTCAACATAGACATATTCGAATTTGCTTCAACAACATCCTTTCTAATTTAAACCCCAAAGAAAGGAGATGGTAAAATCAAAATGACCACAACAGCTCATAAAAAGAATAGCAATTCTTCACTACCAATTATGATTGAGCCTCGGCTCGGGTGATTATTACCTGAGAAAACACCACGGACTGTGTCCTCACTGGTTTTCTCAGCTAATAATCACCAAAGCAAGCAAACCTTTCAACGGAATGTTTGAATATCATTTTTATTTTGTTTGTTACGTAACAAACGACAATGTAAAGCCGCGCTGTGATCACATTATTTTTCATTTTAAGTGATGTCACTCGGAATTTTCTTTGTCATGTCATATTTATCAATTCAAGCAGTGTACAAGGAATGTTCTCTTTGTCCACCGAGTGATGAGAGATTGACTTTTGTGATTATTTTTGAGATTATTTCGTCTTTCCCAATGAAAAAAGAATTTGCCACGATTGATTTGCCAAATAATCAATCAGATCAACTCTTTTTGTTGCTCCGATGAATACTGTCCTGTTTATTTGTGAACAAATTTCAGATTGAAATTAAATAAAAATTGCAAATTCAAGGCCGACATTTAATGCCGAAAGTTCAGGCCGATGTTGACATATTTCATTGGTACATTGGTTTTGTTCAAAGTGATTGAAAACACGATCAAACACACATCGTCACCTGAGCACAACAGCCATTGAAAAGTTTACCACCCTTATGCTTTGTATGGCCATACTCTATTGGTTCTAACTCAAAGATCTAGGTCCAAGATTGAAGTGGTGCAAGAACAAAAAACAATCAAAGAATATTCCAAGTAGTACATGCCCTGATAGCTCAGAGAAGAGAGAATTAGACCTAAATGACTCAGGTCCCAGGTTCAATACTCACTGGGGTAACATTTTATTGCTGGATTTTTTGTTTTCATGTAGTTAAGCCTCTGATACCAATATTGTTTTAATTACCAATTCTGTGTGTTTGTGAAAACTCGAAAAACTCTAAATAGATTTTGGCCCAAAATGACTGAAATATTGTCACTGCAACTATTTTTTTGTAAATTTGTATAGGGCTTAAGTGACATATCATTGGTTTTCAAGAATCATTCTATGGATATTCATAATATCAATCCTACACGCAGAGCAATTCTAAACGTTACACCTGTCTGGAATTATTTTAGATTCATACAATCCTACACGCAGAGCAATTCTAAACGTTACACCTGTCTGGAATTATTTTTAGATTCATACAATACACGTAGATAATCCTAAACGTTACACCTATCTGGAATTATTTTTAGATTCATACAATCCTCCACGTAGATCAATCCTAAACGTTACACCTGTTTAGAATTATTTTTAGATTCATACAATCCTCCACGTAGATCAATCCTAAACGTTACACCTATCTGGAATTATTTTTAGATTCGTACAATCCTACACGTAGAGTAATCCTAAACGTTACACCTCTCTGGAATTATTTTTACAATCCTACACGATCAAATTTTTAAAAATTATTTTTAAGATTTTTCTCTTCAGGCTGATGCGTCCTATTTTAGATATAGTCTCAGGAGCAACAACTGCAAAAGGGTTGGTTTCGAAAAAGTCCCATCTTTTTGTTAAGCGATTTGTATATAAATAGGTTGATTCATTCTCCATCAACTGTTGGTTTTACTCTTGTTTTTCGAGGATTGTGCGATACTGCTTTTCAAGCACCACTTTGTTTTTGGCATGAGCGAAACATATTTATGGCAAAATTCGATCTACGAGAACATGCTGTTCGTCCACTTTTATTCGCCTTTAATTGAATTGATGACATAAAACGTGTATTTATCTTCTCGTGTTCCAGCATCATCGATTGCGATATGAAAGATTAGAATCTTCGTTTCCGTGATAATTTCGAGTAACTTTGGTTATGTCAAAATAACAAGATATTTTAACTGCGTTGTAAAACCAAACGCAATCTACTGAATGAAAATTGAAGAGAGTTTTGTCCTGCAATTATGACACCCTAACCTGCCTTCAATTGGTAAAGAATTTCTTGCTCTTTTCTTCTACAAGCTGTAGTCCAAAGTGTGTTATTTCTAGATTCTGTGCGATTTTATTTATTGAAAAACTCTACTTCAGTCTCACTCGGCTCCAGTTACCCCTATTTTCTGCAACACCTATGACGTGATTAAGGGCTCTTTCACACAGTGCGATTTTTTCTGATTGGGCTTGCAATTCTTCTTATCGCAGCAAATGGGTTGTGCAGGACTCAATGGAAGTGTTCACACTATGCAACTGCGACAACATTACAAACTTCTATCTAGTGCATTACAAGTAAAAGCAAATCGTAGTCGCAATCAGAAAAAAAACGCACAATGTGAATGAGCCTTAACCTGTCCTCCGCAGGCCATATTCTAACACATTGCGATTTCTGTATTCATTTGGATTTAACTTTCTTGAACAGTTCACTGTTGTATCAGAGGTCCGTATAACCCAATGCTGGTTATGAAGAGGACTCCTGTGACTCATGTATTCTTTTTGTAAACAGTGAAACTGGTGTAGCACTCATACGTTATTATCAGATATTCGAGTTTTTCGAAATTCTCGTCTAATTTTCGAATTCAATAAAATAAAGTTCTGAACAAATTACGTACTTGACCAGGGATTGGACCTAGGTCCCTTGCATCGCAGTCAGACACACTAACCGTGCTAACTGTGCTCATGTGAGACTTCAAATTGAACCCAATTCATGCATGAGTGTTTTTGTGCAATTTGTCTAATTGATCTAATAGGACGAACATTTCATTTTGAAAAAAAAGAACTAGATTGTTACAAAAGCGTGCAGATTTATAAATGCACCTGTATTTGTATTTCAGATGGGTTATTTTACTTCCTCGTTCAGTAAAGCATTTGTGTCATTGATATCAATAGAATCACAGTTCCCGTTCATCTTAATTTCCAGTGAAGTACGTAAATAGAACTTCGACATAAAGGGTAGGTACACGAACTTTAAAACAGACACGGATAAACGCATTACCTCCCCCGCCTGCCCGGAAGGCAATAAATCTAAATCAATGATCCCACGTAAACGCAATTCACAGCTTGAAATTTACGCGCACAGATTATTTATTATTTAGATTAAGTCACTAAATATTTCCGTGTAAGTGCCGAGTGTGTGGTACTCCCTTTGCGCAGGATAAATCTCAAAGTCTTTTACATCATGTATGAATGCCAGAGCCTCTATTTTATCTCTATTGTCTGGCTTTTTTCCGTTGTGCAGCCTGAATATATTGACATCCCTTAGCTATTTTGTGGCTTTAAGTGCCTTCTTTCAATAAGAATTTTATTGTAGGTGGAATTATGCACAAAGCACACGTATGCACCACAAGGGGCCGTTTGTTATTTGGTGCATACATTGAAATAGCAATTGAGTTTTTCCTATTTTGATCTTGAGCATTGATGGAATTCATCTAATTATACGGCAAAAAATAATGAAATATTCCAAAAGGGTTTCATGAGGTTTGAATCAAGGATCTACCGATCAACAGTCTGGCGTCTGGCATGCTAACCATTACATCAAAGTTTCAACTGTGAGTGAGGGACACAGAAAACCTTGCAATAGACTTCAGTCATGCTTGACTGGCTCTAGTTGAATTCATCTAATTCGTCTTATTAAACAAATCTAATACAAAATAGGAAAAACTCGAATGGTTTCTTTTTGGACAACACTAGAACATAAATGAGCACAGTACACAAACACGCGAATGTAGGCAGATGGTGTTATTAAATTCATTATCTAAATTAAAAGGTACGCATCTTGTACTCAGTGCATTGTGAGTCCGTTTGAGACGAACACGTTTCATTTCAAGTCGTGTTTTGTTGATTTTAGAAACGAGTTTTTCACGATAAGATAAAATATTATATTTTAAGGCTGAATTTAAATCAGACAAATTGAAGCAAAATAAATCCAGCAAAAAGGAATTTGTGAGGTCTGATTGATCCCGAGTAGAGTGGCAGTGATCTCAGATATGGCTGAGACAATGTAATACTGTGGACAGTCAGTTAACCTCAGTGTAACAATGATCTCTCATTTGGATCTTATGTTTGTTCCTCATGAGCAAGAGATGTCTACAGTTTTAACTGTTTATTGAAGTTTCTTGTGCAATCTGTTGATGTGGTAGCTCTCTTGTCACATACAGCATTTAAGCCAGGAACAGCATTTAAACTTTTGTCACATCTAAGTTGAATCGGCATATTTAAGCTGTCTACACTGTACTGTTCAGTGCCTTAAGTACTTAATGTAATCAGAATCTATTGGCTGATATGGAAGGATACAGCTATTGGTCACACACTTGGTTAGATCCTGTGGAGTTTTAAACTTTCAGTGTGTGTTCGACAGCTGCACGGGCTTTTGGGACTGTGCAAATTGCCTCCAGTGAGGACAAAACCCATGATCTTTCGGGATCTACTTTGACTGTCCTAGTTCACATGTGTTATTTGACTGGAGTTTGTTTCATGCACTATTTAAAATTTTCGACTTGGATAATTTTAGAATCAATAGAGCATGACTCAAAATAGCTGACAACCAAATGCCAACTGAGGACAGTTAGGATACATTTTTTGGCGGGATTTATTTTGTTTCAATTTGTCTGATGTAGATTTAGGCTTAAAATGTAAATCTGATCTTATCCTGAAAAACTCGAAAGTATTAGGTAAAGTTGGCATCCTGACCACTGTGTCGGCAAGACAGGCCTTGAGCTTGTATGTTTGTATGGGCCTGGCATTGACTTAAATTGACTATCATGTACAGTGTAGTTGAACGTACTGCGTTCACTTGTACAAGTGGTATAATTTACTTGCCCCAGTAGTTCGGCAGGTACATCTATTGGGACTGGGTAATCAAATCCAAAGTGGACTTTCTCTCCTCTTTTGTGAACAGAGAGAACGAACTTGTCAAAACTACTATTGATACTATTGGACTCAGAGACACCCGAGTCACTGTGAGTCAACAAGTGCACAGGTTGGAATACACTTGAAGACAAACTTACAGAGGACTAACTGGAAAAGAAATTTCAGTGAATTCAGTAAATGAAGGGAATCTGAAAATTTACTAAAGCTTGAATTGGATTCAACTAAAAGATCTTCCTAGCACTGTAGTAGCATGCTGGTCTTTTACACAGGAAATAGCAGATTCGAATACTACTTTTTTGGCAAAAGTATTCTTCAAATTCTGCATATTCTTCAGAAGGAAAACTCGAACGAAACTGGTTTACCTCCGGGCGTACAGAGCAGTCACCGTTATGGTAGCACCCATTTGTCTAACACCCCTTGTGGCCAGAGTATTACACACACATTTCTGTTTCGCAACCTTTGTCCATGTTGGGGTTGGGGGTGTTTTATGGACTCGTGCAGAGATTTTCAAACATAGACAAGGGTATTACACAGAAATCCATCTCATATTCTTTGAAATATGGACAAGAGTTGTTACATGGAAAAGTCCATATAATACACCGCCACTCCTTCATGTCCAGATCCTAGTATCAACGGTCCATTGTTCCCAAACCAGAAAAAAACATTGTATTTCACAAATATCAGCGTTATTTACATTCGGAAAATTGTCCCAAATCAAGGGACATTTGTTTCTTTGAGAGTTACAGTCTTGTCAGTGAGAGAGTTTATCAGTTGGATGTAAAATGACGTTGCAATTTTGTCTATTAACACACCAGAATTCTAAAGAGTGAATCATGCAGCCGATAAGTAATCAAAGATTGATATTATAGACATAAAATCTCTGCGTATATGAGAAAATGGCATGCATTGACCATCATGAATCTATTATGCTAAATATTTCCCATCTCCCCGATGATGAGAATAGATTGATACCTTATTAGGCCGCACATGGCCGTTTTTGACATTGCTTATATTAGCGTAGTTTTATATCATTAGTATTATAAAACAAATCCATATAGGACCCATTTAGTGTTTCATGAAAAACAGAATAAGCACAGAAATCGGAAATTGTCATCATACAATACCCAAATGGGCTGCGCCAAATTGTATTTATTTTGTCCTGTTTGTGTCCATTACATTATTATTAATTTATTTTTCCTCAAAATTCCTTTTGTGTTTAAAACGTTGTAACCCGTTTCAGTTCCAAATCATTCTCCACAAATTCGATCTTTTTATCAGACCGCGGAATCATATTAACTATGTCTAATAAAATTTAAAGAAGTCCCAGTTATGCCTATAATCCGATGATTAATTCAGAACAAATAGAAAGGTTTTTAATTTTATTTCTAATTTTTTCAAGTATGTTATGTTGTAGGCATAAAGGTAAAGGTAAAGACAATAAATCCCCTTTCCATTTTCCAATTTGTTTTCCTAATTGAACAAATTTGGAACTTTTGTAAATTAATTTACCACTAACATAAAATGAGTTAAAACATTTCAACAAAACTTAAGTCGACTTTCTTGAGAATGTTAAAAATCACATCTTGACAACCACTTTTGCATGTTGACTTTTTACTGCTACACTGGGCGAACAAAAAGTGCACATGAATTTAATGATTCAACATTTGCACTCGTTTCTGTTTTACGGCTCAGAACAAAATGTCATTCTGAATGGTAATTTTCCGATTAAAATTTTTCCCCTTTTTGAGAAATTCTTATTTGATCGCGAAGTCGCCTTTTCATTTTGTGATGTGGATAAAGATTTAGAACCGCCCCATTTTAAACACGGATGCTAACTATCCGAGAAAATCACGGGTTATATTTAAACGGAACTCATGACTTATTACCTCGGTAGAAAACATAAAGATTTAGATCTAGTACTTTTTTTGGAAAATAAATCTGTAAAAAGGCAACTTTAGGTCATGCGATATTGGTTATTACTTCTAAAGCTTTGCTTCTGAGAGTATTGTTTTGATACCTGCGGCAGACTGACATTTCACCTCCACACCAAAACTTGCAGGGTGTGCGCATGTAGCACACACAGCATGCATGCATCTGACAGGCAAAGCTTCAGAAGATTTTGTACCATTTACGGTCAACTTGTTTAACTATATTTTTTAAAATATGGAAATGTACCTACTAAATTCACTTCTGAATTTTCCACCGAAACATGACATAGAAATTAAATATTTTCGTAAAAAAACATTGCATTTTGATATTTTCTGCCGAGACAACAAGTCATGAGTTCCATTCGAATATAATCCGTGAAAATGCAATTGCATGGAAGGCAAATATGCCTAGAACCATGTAGGAAATTGTGCCAATTTGCAAATAGAAATGAAAAGAATAAAATATTGTCTTGAGAAATGTTCACCCACATCTCATTTCCCTGCTCCTGATAAAAACATATCTGTAGATTACAGCCAGACAATAAAGCACTATTAGTCTTTTTAGGCTCCATTTTCTACAAAGGGCTCATTATCAGAATGGGTGTCAAGTTCTGGTGGGATCGAATATTTGTAACCGTAGTAAAACTTTTCTAAAAGTTTGAAGACAATTATCTTACAAGAGTTAGAGTAATAAACTCTGTAAGTATATAACGGCGTATCACTAAAACTATGGGAATTAAAAAGGCCTCTAACAAATGTCAGGAATTTCAGAAGAACTACGAAAAGAAATAAATTTACAAAGATTTGATATCTCAGCATTTGTGTCATCAAGGAATACACAATATATATATTGTGTATTTATATATATATATATATATATATTATATACTGTAATGTCAACAATTTTTAAAGAAATTGAAAAGGTAGAAACACCAAAGAAAGTAGACAACATATAAGCGGAACTCCGGATTTTGTTTCTTGGAATTATGCTGATTTTGGTGGGTTGGTTGGGCTGATCAAATAACTTAGAGGAATATAATTTTACTAACTAAAATTTTACACGAATGCTGATCGTTATTAGAGAATTATTTGTGTGTGAATTGTTCGGCAATATTACTCTTACACTATTAATCCAATGCACATCGAAAGTGTGCAGCGCATTGGAAATTGTACTTCATAAAATCCGCATTGGATGTGGGGGTCGCCATTTTGACAGGTGGTCAGTGTCGCCAGAAATGTTGGTTTGACTGCACTTGATTAATCTAGTCGCGGTTGATTGAACTGGGGGCTCGGGGACAGGCAGTGCTTGTTACTTTAGTCCTAAAATCAAAGATTATCTAAATATCAGGAAGACGACTCCCTTTTAGTTGTTTTTCAGAAACACTTGTAGCAGTATGAATCGCTCTGTAACGCTTTAGCGCTTGAATTTCAATTTCCACCCATAAAAGTTCGAAAGATATCAAACAACTTTTAAGATTACACAACCTGACGGTAAATTGCTGAAACATAAAGCGCCACTATACCTCAGCTGAACACACAGTTTACGTGAACAAAAAATGGAAATCTGAAATAAAATATTGTCAATTTTAACAAAGCCCAT
>JBCAUG010729322.1:0-12085 GCA_038406175.1 Haplosyllis leylae | reverse complement strand
GGGATACCTGACATGGATGGGATACCAGACATGGGTGGGATACCAGACATTGATGGGATACCAGACATTGATGGGATACCAGACATTGATGGGATACCAAACATTGATGGGATTTGGTACCCCAGAATATTAACGAGTCACCAAAGTGAAATTATTCACTCCTTGATATTTTTATTTTGAGAGAGACAAATGTTCTGGAAAGTGTTTACAATATTACTTACATTGTTATGCTATACGAACATCTTTTGGCATCATTGTTTGCTTTCTTAAGCTGTGCTATTAGCAAACTCCAGCAGTTTTTCTTTTAATCTATTAATTTTTCGCTTAACTTACAATGACCACACCTCATGTTAATCTTGAAAAAGAAGATTCAAAGAAGTACGTCTATCAAGTTTAAATACAGAAGGAAATAAATAGGCTGTGTGTCTAATGAGTCAGGAGTTTTCTTAGCCAAATCATTATGTTAGCTTATTGACCACCGCTGATACTGTCAGGTGATAACACGGTTAATGGAAGGGCCTTTCGTGGTTGTTGCTGAGTGACTCGATTGTTCAGGGTCATTCGTCTTACTAAAGGGTTCTGCCGGAGACGAATGACTTCCGTGAAGCCCTATCCGTCTGACAGGCACTCGACTAATTCGCGGGGTTGATCCAAGACGTCTTACTTCCCAGTGTTTATTCCCCATTGCCAACTGAACAATCATTAGGCTGATAGGATCAGTATTCTTAATAACAACACATGGTAGGCACAAGACGTATTACTTCCCAGTGTTCATTCCTCATTGCCAACTGGACAATCATTAGGTTGATAGGATCAGTAGTCTTAATACCAACATATGGTAGGCACAAGACGTTTTACTTCCCAGCCTTCTTTCCTTGTGGCATGGGACATGAATTATGTCAATGGGTTAAATATTTCTCACACTAACACAGGCACGGTGTAAGATGTCTTACTTCACGGGATTCCATTGACATGAGTTCATTAAACTCATACAGTGTTGATTTCCCATGCCTTACTGACTCACATCTTGTCATAGTTGGCACGATATGAATGAGATAATCATCAACTGAAGATTAAGTGCATCACTAAAATGGCAAATATAAATCTGGACATTTGCTCACTTTCCCTTCCCATCTGGCATATTCTGTTGTCAATTTGAACTTGACTTGACGATTCTAATGCTTGAATGTTCTTTTACAATTTTAGGTAAAATGTAACAGATCAATTATCTTTGTGTGACACAGACTGTCAGGATAGTACACTGTTAGTTCCCAAATTATCATAAAATGACAACCCTATGCTGAAATTAGCAAAGTAGTTTTTGCAGATGTTTAAATTAAACAATTTTGATTCACCCATATTGAATGTTTCAACAAAAATGTAGAAAAAGTTCAGACAACGACTAACATTAATTTCAATTTGAAGTAAAACTGTCATCCCACATGTGGGAACTCTACAGAAGGGATACACAAGGAAATATTCATTATCTGTGACAAGAGCGAAGTTAATTTCATTTCTTAGAAAATTACTAATCGCATAAATAGCTTAGTACATCCAGCTGAATGACGTACAAGTACCACAGTAAATGACACATATTCGCGAAGAATTGGGTCAATCATCCGATGTTTGGACAATAGTATCCATCATTCAGATGAGTGGATATTGTAGTCTTCTAATTATCATTTATCTTCTTATGACCACCTTGACCACCTGATCAACGCACAGTACAAAAATAAAAAAAAATCCTGACTTGAAAAAAAATCACAGAAGTAGATGTAGGTCCCAGACCCTCTACGAACCAAATTGTTCTCAATTTCACAAATTGTTTCAATGATAAATTTTAGGAAACAATAACTTATTAAGATATAGAATTGGTGTCTTCTAAAGGATGGACGCCTCCCACGGTTAATTCTGGATCCACCACTGATTTATTCAGTTACTAAAAGCAAGTGGTTAATTGACACCCTCGAAATTTACACAGATTGAACAATTGCACACAATGCATCTTTAATGAACAGGTGGGCGCAATTCCCTATTTGCTTCTGTCGTGCGTGTAAAAACTAGCGTGCGTGGGATATCTTATTGCAGTAAAACAAAAATCTACAAAAAAACCAAGGCTGACTTTCTGATATAACCGACAAACAGCATCACAAAGCACTTCAACTGCAGGTTGTGTAATATAAATGAAACTAAACATTCTGTGTTTTTACAATAGAAAACAACCAGGGCTGCTGCTCCCCCTTCTGCGTAGTTGAGATCGATTTGTATATATTTCCAAAGGAAACCACAGGTAAGGAACACTTAAGACTGCTGTTGGTTTCTTGATGAGTAACCTTTCCCCAATGATAACATTCTCAGCTCAGAATCCCTGATTGCATGACCTCAAATATCTAAATTAGGCATTTTAACCCGCTTATCTATCTCTTAGTTTGATACATTATCTTCCTTCTCAAATAGGCAAATAGGGGTAATGAGTACTAATTTAGCTTGACATACGTCCAGATAGTGCATCTTTGGGCACAGGTAATGTGGCTAATAAAACAGTTGGTCCCTAGGCCGCTGACTGTTGCAAAGACATGTAGTTATTAGGTTAATATGTGAATATGGTCGTCAATAGATTTATCGGATGACATCTCAAAGGAAAGTTTTGGAACGTTTTCTGAGCCTTTTTGGGGACGTTTTATGTGACATTTCCCGGCCTTAAGGGTCAATTTATCTATTGGTATTTGTCTTACTTTGTAATCTACCGAATGTAATGCGTTTTTATGTTATATTGTTTCTGAATATTTTCCATATATATTTTAACAGTGGACATTATGCATCTCCAGAGAACAATAGTGTCAACTTTGATATGTAACATGTCCTCGATTTGGAATATAGTAACGTTATGTCTGCAGGTTTTTTGATGCTCAAGAGCTCCTTCAGTCGTTTGTGAGAAATTGACAATGGTCTGTTCTTACTTAGAGACACATGAATTTTGAGTCCAAGGTATTAATATTACATCTACTATATCTTTTCTTTTGAATATAATGTGATTTTCCATTTTCCTTTTGACAGAGAATTCGTTTCCATATTAAGTGTCTTAGCACACAAGCTTGATGTTTCACTTCCAGTTTCTGTTCGACTTTATCCTATTAGTGGGTTTGTTCGTTGAAGTCAATGAATTCCGCGAATTAGATTAATCTAATGTGTCATGCATTAAAGACTATTTGTACCTTACAATTAATAGTATCAATTTGATCCTCTGGAAGTGTGGCGTGCTAAACTACGAAAGTAGGTTTGAATCCCAATGGGTTTGGTTGGAGTCAATTTCTTAATGACTTCTGGAGTCACCTTACTGGTTGAATTCCTGTTTTAGCCATATTATTTTGGGCTTTTTTGTCGTCCCGCCACAGCTTTCTTACTGGTTACGACCAAAGTACATTATGTACCTTATTGCTGAGGTCGTCAGTGAAATTGTCTCTGTCTGTGTAATTAGTCAAATATTACAATTCGATGAAACCATTGTGTTCTTGTTTTTCCTCCCAAAATTAGTAAGAAAAAGGGAAAATGGAAGCAAGTACAGAAGTGTCATTAGACCAATGACAGTCGTCTCTTCAGACCGAAGAATGAACAATTCAATTTACTATCTATTCCTACCCTGACCACTCCATTAGCATCAGTTACGGCCCCGGGGCAAAAATATATCTGATTGAGTCCATCCCATTATACTCAGTGCGCACAATTACTTTTAACGTAGCATTGAATCGGTGATCTAAGTCCATATGGTGTAAAAATTGTCCCTTTAATAAATACTATTGTTTAATTTATATATGTTTTGTTATTAAATTAAGTGAGATTATTTGTCTAATTGTTGATCAGTAGGTGTCAAAAATAGCCCTTTAACATACTGTTATTTTGTTATATTGGACCCTATTGTACAGTTTCATCAGCAGGTGCTGAATTCAATTAAAAACAACAAAAGCATGATGCTGCTTTTGTTGTTTACCTTTCAGGACAACTTGATTGAGGAGTTCGTGACCTATGTTTCGTAACGTTTTCAGATTCAAAATAAATTAAACTGAAGTGAAATTGCATGATGTATGAAGTGATAGATACAATATGGATTCCTGTTGTAGAAGGAATGAAGAGTTCATTAGATTCACAGACATCCCATTTACTTCATTAGAAGTTTATGGATTCCCATAAATTTTGCATATCAATAGTAATTACCCCCTCCCTGTGTAAGGTTTTAGGCTGCAATTCAGAAAATTTCGTCGTTTACTGTGAGGAATTACGATAACAAGAACAATGTAATTTGTTCGGAGTCCAATTGTTGCGACTTTACATTTACTGCAATTTTAGTGTGATGAAAAGTGAGATTGGCTCATCACAAGTTCAGGAACAATTCAACAAAGGAATGGAGGAAACCAAAAACATGGCCATCTGATATGTGGAAATAACCAGTACTATTTGGCAAATATTTCATAGAATCCCTTTGTGTCGGATTGATTTTTTTCCGAGCAGAAAAAAAAAAAACATTTCTTGTGTTTCAGAGCATCTGGAGGTTATTGTAAATAGATGAACGTTTTGTTGATGTTTGATCTTTTCTTATCCTAGTTTTATCTAAATTCAATGAGAACCTGGTCAAAATAATTCTTAGTCGTGACATATACTTAGAATACCATAATTCTAAGCACTAAACTACAGTACTATCTGTGTTGCCTGTATCTTGACTTCAAGACATGTATCGTCAATCTTTAATGAAGAGTAGGAGAAAATTGGAAATTAGGCACCAACCAATCAGTGGTCCTCTGCCCTACAACACTATTCCCTAAACCTAGAAAGGTGTCAAACAGTGGATTCAATTGTCTGGTTTGCGCGGCATTTCGGTGTCCAAATTCAAAAAGAGATCTCCTAAAGATTTATTGAATTCAGTAAAGACATTCTTAAACAAGAAAAAACTCGATTATGTCGCTAAATCTTTTGCCCATCCGCTATGAAGAAGATAAGTCTATCTGATCCGGCAAATATAATAAAAAATGGAGACAAATCCAGGAAGAAATCAGGAAATAACTTTACACTCGAGTAGATATCCTGTCACATCCAGTGTGATTTACTTGACCATCACAGATTATGGAAAAACGCTTTTCTGATTTGCTGCCATGTAACCCAATATTTAAGTGAAACCTTTCAGGTTTATGCGCAAATAGAATAAAACTGAAATTATTTTTCTAAGAATTCATTCAATATTTCTTTGTTTTAGTGCAGTTGAAATTGAAATTGTTGAATGCACATTTCATACAAAAAGGTCACACCTGGCCCCTATCAAATAAAACAAAATAATTACAACAATAAATTTACATTGACGCAAGCAGGTGAATGAGAACAGATAAGCAACTTGGGAAATAAAGGAAAATTTAGGCCATTGAACTAACAAAGATTACTCCTTCAACAAATGCAATGTCTTCCTGAGTATCTTTCAAAATGGGAGAAACAATGTTTAACGTTTTTTTCCCGTTAATTTGTATGCTGCTCAAAGTGATATGAAACTACTTTAGGCTGTATACAAAATGTCTACTGCATGTTCACAGCTTGATGGTGAAGCGGAAGTGGAGTTAGCCAGGTAAACCACTAAGTTAACCAATCAGCATTGATCACAACTTGATTTAAATCCAGCACCGAGACGTTCCTTTTCCACCTCACCGTCAACAAGTGCTACCAAATTTTATTTTCGATCAATGACCTCAAGTCACATCATTGGACACCAGTCTGTCCTTTTTGGCACTTTTGTTTATGTAAAATTCTTAGAGTGGGTGGTGTGGGTGACGAGGGTGGCATGGGTGGAACATCCAGCCACCAGTGAAGATCCCTCTTTCATTTTACTTCAAATATATCTGATATGTATTTTGAGAGAAACAAAGGTCTCAAAATGACAGTAATGTACCTTTATGCTGGTGGGATCTCTACGACAAAACGTAAATGAACTTTACGAATCTATCACTTAATACGAGTCCATGCTCTTCATTCCGACTGAAAATTCTGTAATGTGATTGATCTTGGAGGGGAATGTAGAATTATTTTGTCAGATCAAAGTTGTGCGTGTGGGTTTCCAGAAACTTGACTTACTCTTTGATTGATGTAATTCGATATCTATGTAACCGTGTGCAAATGACTTGAAGGGATTTAAAGTTGGAAACGCAATCGCCTTATATCAAGAAAAATCTAAAGAGCTAAAGATTTTTTGACGATATTTTTGATTTCTATCAATATAATTTTGATAACATGCCTGACAATGCTGTCAACCGTGTTTTGGTCTTGCTGTTCCACTGGTACGAGCTTTTATTTACAGGTCTTTTATTCCTTAATTTGTCGTATCGCCCTCAAGTCCTTGAGTAGATTTGCGTCACTAAGATGATCTTGCATTACGCGTTGATAATGGACCCTTGTTTGTTAGGTGATAATTGGTCTTGTTATACAATATAACAGCCCACAGGTCCAGGGTAATGATATGTATTACGTGACGAGATCGCTACATACTGTGTTTGGTAATTAAACCAGCTTGGTTACACATTGAATGACTGGTGGAGTGCTATAGAGGATGCAACTCTTAATTGAGACGAAGATTTCTCGGCATTGTAAAGAAGTCAATCAAGATAAGAGCCACAAAGATATTGCGATTTAACGCAGAGTTCAATAGGTTAATCCCAAGTTTTAACTGGCCGTCATTAACCACTATTTCAAACGCACTTGAAGGAAGAAAAAAGATTCTGGTAGATGCTCTGATGTTTAGACAACCGAAGTTATCTTTAGAATTGCTTGAATCATTTCATTGACAGTTGCTTGGTATGCATTGCAATAATAAATGTCTCACATGTAACCAGTCGAAATTGTATCAAAGAAAATCGAAGTATTCAAGAGTGAATCAATGGCACATAACATCAGAATAATTTTTCTTGATTCTTGTCACCATTCTAAGTAACAATTGACTGCCATTCTTACATTAATTTTTTATAATTATTGAGATTGAAATAATGTTACAAATTAATCTCCAAATGATCATCAGTGAATTCTAACCAAAATCACCAAGAACAATTTCAGACCATCAACAGGCATTCATGTGTTCTGATGCCAACTGCCCAGGGCGAAGCATCAGGGATTGATCAGGAAGTTATTGGTTCATGATTGTGATTGTGTTGGAAGTCCACCAAAAACTCTGCTGATCATCAGATCTTTTATTTGATCTAATTAAACATAGACAGCTTTTGCTTGGAATGCCCCTGGCACACGTGTATCGTGCCAGAGGAACATGATCACAGAGTTTTAATGGGAAACAATCGAAAAAGTTGGAATGTTTTGACTAACTCTCGACAAGACTTTGTAAATATTTTGGAATTAGAAAGTATTCTATGTAGACGTTGAAGCGCACTGTAAAGTAAAATGATGACCATATTTTCCCATTCATTGGTGTTTTTTAGCTTGTCTGACGTCGTATCCGTTTTGTGATGAAGTATGAGTTTTCCATTCATTCAATTTCAATGATTTTCTTGTAGTTACCTTGTAAAATAACATGTTTTTTTAACATTCAGAAAAATTAGAAATAACCGCAAACATTAAGGGTTTTTTCTGAATCCTAAAGAGATCAGTCAGTTGAAATTAATAAAACTAGGACTTGATAAACTGTCTGTCCTTGTGCCACCGGAAATTAAAGGTCCACAAAATCGCATTTGGAATCACGAGAATAATTCCCTGGGAATTCCTGGATACTTCATCATTAGAACGCAAATAAAATATTCTCATTAATGCTGTTTGCTTCGTCAGTACCCGAAATGAAATATATCATTTGCACCATCGTCATTAATAATGTGTACAATTTATTTTTTATCAAAATCCATAGTTAAGCATCTTCCAGTACCTTGTGCATTGAAATTGTCCACCCTGTTACAGAACATTTTTGTTGTCGAAAGAAGTAAGAAAATGAAATGTAGTATCAGATTTTACAAACTATTCCCATTCAGAAAACCCCATGTTTTCTAGACATTAATGAACATTAAAGTATTTAATGTGTGTGTGTGTGTGTAAATGGAACCCACTGTGTGTTGTACAGACATGGCCAGTGTGCTGAGAGCATGAAAATAGATCAAACGGGCCAACACGCCTTGGGTCTACCAGCATCTGTGAAGTCGATTTGTTATTCACACTTAATGTTTTGCGTAGGAGGCAGGAATTCTTTCTTGTCAATAAATCAAGCGACGAGATAAAAAGATATTTCCACAAAAAAGGCAAACAGTGAGTTTCTCTCCTCAAGCGGATGTAATTGTCATAGAATCCATGTTGTTCTTTTAAGTTAGGTTGTTTTTCGTCGTCGTTTTACCTTTTTACTCTCTGGATAGAAGATTTTGTCCCACAGGGAATGTGAATTCATTTGCAAACATCAGAATGTTATTTCTCTCTAAACCCCCCCCCCTATCTGAAAGGAATGGACAGAATGTGAACTGTAATTATTGAGAGGTGGTTTTGAATGTTTCAGAAGTTTTGAACAAAACGCTCGATAGTTAGATACTTCAAAGAGTCAGAATTGCATGTCTCGTCGGTTTACATGGTATTTTATGTCGGTGCTATGTATAGCACTGGACTTCTTTTGGTCAAACATGTCAGTCTGCAAACCCACGAATTCTCATGGCTCTGTGGCGGTGGGGGGGGGGGTGAAATACAGTCTGATTTGATTGTAAATAGTCAAGATGCCCTATGCTTTTGAAAGTAAAGCGATTTTACAGCTTGGGTTTTGACTATGATGTACCCTGAAGCATACTTCGCTTAACCTCCCGAAGTATAAAGTGTAAAGCATCCGAATAATGCTTTACTTTGCTTTATTCGAGTTTTTCACAATAAGATTATATTTTACATTTTAAGACAGAATTTACATCAGACATGCTTTCATGATTTTTCAAAATATGAAATGGTGCATGAAACAAACTTCAGTTTAAGGTCTGCCAAGTAGCATATGCCTCTCTGGCCTATTTTGATAAACATACAACCTTAGATCCAGTGATGGTCAGTGTTGTGAGTTCAATTCCCAGTGGAGGCAACTTTTTGCCGAATTTTTTCAAATCTCTTAAGTTAAATTCAGGTTTAAAATGTAAACATAATCTTATCATGAAAAACTCGACGCCCTCAGGAAAAAAGGCATTTTTGTATGTACTGTGCGCACAACTACGACTTATTTACGTCGTGCCACAGCTTATTACTAACATTGATCAGTGCATTTGTGTGGCTCAATATTGTATTGTTAATTCTCAAGTCACTTGTTTCTGAACCAACATACGTCTGTGTAAACATACCTTTCAGGATGACAATAACATATTGAGAGCTTAAAAATGTTTCTTGTTCGGTGACTGATCACAGAGGGACTAATTAAAGGAAATCAATTGTCACAATTAGATTTCCTGCTCAATGATAATGATCCCAATTAGCCACGGTATGTAGATTTCCCTTGTTGATGCAAAGGTAAATTTCCTACTGTATTCCAGAACATATTCTCACACTTAATCGAGTTTTGCACAATATCAGACTGTGCTAATTGACGTAGTTTAAATTATATTCACTCCCAGACAGGGTGAGAGCACTGCATGCATTTAATGTTCCTCTTTTACGATGAAAATAACCATAAACCCAATTTTCGTAGATGAATAAAGACAAGCAACTTGAAAGTCGATTAAAGAAATGAATTTTTTCGGAGAAACTGAAATAGACTTTTAATAAAATCTCTTAAAGCTGATGCTTCCTCCGTACATTTCTTTATTAACTTTCAAACTTGATGCAGTGCTTAGTATGCTCCTGCGTGGGAATTTATACTCCAATATTCTGAGATAATGGAATAAATATTTAATACTAAAAAACCCAGCACATCGAAACTACGCACAAGTAGTCATCGGGTTCACCCATCTCTGTGAAACCTTAAAATTAGCTGAAATCTTCTTATGTGGAACTATTTATAAAGCAAAGCGTCGGGCTGAATTCATATTTCGCAGTTGCGTATCGTTTTTTATGATCAAACCAATCGCATCCTGCTGCATCACTTCTATGAGATTAATCCAATATTCGCAAAGGGTTCTTCAGCATCAGCAAACTTTGGAAAATAACTCTTGATTTTGGAGTTTAAAACAGTAAGTAGAGTCACATATTTCCTTGAATTCCTTTGTCTCTAACATCAATTCCTCTTCAGAGTTTGGTTTCTCACCCAAAGAGTTAAAGAGCTATCAGCAATAATTCCTCAGTGTTCATTCTGTTTCCATAGTACCAGAATAAAATTTATCAATATCTGATGTGCTGCAACGTAAACATACCTTAAGGCAGTAAGTGTGTGCGTATGACGTGTTAAGTGAAAGTTCAAGGTTTAATGATTATGCCTCGAGTGACAACTCTTTCTACGATAGATAGGAAGATGCCTGTCGTGTAGATCTGTCAAGAGTTTTCGCCAGGCCTTCTAAACACACCGAAGTGGAGAAATAAACTTCCGCAACACGGGCTGGAGTCGTAGTGATTTACTTCCAATTGCGCATTTGCTGTAACATAAGTAACATGAAGTAGTGACATAACATGAATTTTACACCATCATCTTAGAAGAGTTGAATGGGTAAAATAAAGACCATTCACATTTGAAGAATTATACAAATATATAACTACAACTCTTGAGATGTTTTTTGTACGTTTCAGAAGTTTGAACAAACAGATCGTAAGATAGACACTTCAAAGAGTACATTTTGCATCAATGTTCTTGTTTTGACAAGGAATGATCGAAGTATGTGTGTGCCAATAATAATTCGTGCATTCATTTACGATCTAACCTGTGCACATGACCGGAAGCCTAACGTTGCCAAGAGAATTAGTGTCAGTAGTTTATGTATTTATTCATGATGTTGTAATTATGGCAGGACATACTACTGACAAATGCACTGCAGGCCTGTCTGTAGATCCACCGTTTCATCGCTTCAGCATTTCTCGTCGCTCAGAAAGCTACGAAAATAGTTGTTCTTTTTTGCTGAGATGTGTTGTCGTCCATCATTGCATGGTAGAAACCGTATTCTGGGGAATTCATTGCGAGAGAATCATACATGATTTCTACATGAACCAAATTGCAATCTGCTGCACACAATATGAAATCCTAAAATAAATGCAAAGTTTCTGATAAAATAAGTGGATAACTACGTACGACACAAACCTCAAAACTTGTCTTGTTTGCATGTCACTGACAATTTGCAAGAATAGGAAGGAGGTCTGTATTCAGGACCACTATTTTCCTATTGGTTGGAAACTATCAGTTCGGGTTATAGCGTGTCTGACACATAAGTGTTGGAGTTCTCAAAGGGAATGATTTTGTAGATTATAACATTAAAAACTGTTCACAAGAAATCTTTCCTATTCAAGTTCTGTTTCTGTCAGACATAACTTAGCATCAAGGACAGACTCATTTTGACATGAAAAAGATAATTATCTGCTTGAAAGTAAATCAAATTTACAATTCTTTTCTACGGTTATTATCCTATCTCCTTTCTTGTACTGTTCAGGAAATTTCATTGACTTTATCTGATTGTAGAAAAGTTGTAGAAAAAGCTGTAGAAATCTAAAGATGGTATTTTGAGCCCATATTGTACCTCCCGTAGTGTTAAATTTAAAGACCGTTTTTCAACAATGTCGATAACTGCAAACGCATGTCAATAACAAGTCAAGATGAATTGAATTTCTACTGCAGCTTCGTTTTTCATTGCTCTTAATTGATGTTCAATTACACACCCACAATGCGCATACTAAAAACGCAGCGTCATTTATGGATGACATCATCCCAGAAAAAAAGATAGACATATAAAACAATCTTGCACATATTATTTTTTCAATAAAGGAGCTATCCGCAAATATTTCATCGGGAATAAGAAAAGCTACGACAGCAGTTAGTACATAAAATGGCACGGACCAGACCTTGCACATCTGGATTTATGTTTTCCTGCGGGTAGAATACAGCTCCTCTCTAAGTCCTTACAAGTGGCAGGTGATATAAAACATCAGACCACTAGGCTTTATCTCCCTTTCACTTAGCTTTAGATCTTCT